>JAVCKT010019611.1:0-18445 GCA_032273925.1 Rhynchotus rufescens | reverse complement strand
GGCAGGACGCGGGGCGGCGGCAGGACGCGGGGCGGCGGCAGGACGCGGGGCGGGCGGCCTCCTGATGCCCCCCGCGCGCTGCGGGAGGCCGGCGAACGGAGAGGAAGGCGCTGCGGCGGCGGGGCGGCCCGGCGGGGAGCCATGGGGAGATGCACCGGCAGATGCACGCTCGTGGGATTCTGCTGCCTGCAGCTGGTAAGGCGCGCGGCCGCGCTCATCAGCATGCCGCGCCGCGCTTTGTGTGCGCCGCCGCTCCCGCTCCCGCTCAGCAGTGACCTTGCTGGCCGGCCCGCCTGCGATGCGCTAACGCAGCCCCGGGTAGACAGAAAAATAGCGGAACAACGGAATAAATACAAGGAGCGAGGAGGAATGAGACAAATGTGACCCTCCTCCCCTGCCTCAAGCCAGTGCTCACTGGAGTTGCAGAGAGAGGGGTGGATTGGAACCAGTTCTCTGGGTTGCTGGTGCTGGGGGATCTTTCTCGAGCAGGTGGGAGCTTTGTTTGCAGCTGCAGTCTCTGCCCTCCAAGTTAGCAACGCACCGGATGGCTCAACAGATGCTTCTTGGGGCTGTGGGTCCCTCCAGGATGGGCTGCCCTCAGATGTGGCACTGGTGAAACTTAAAACTGCAGCCAGCGCTTTGCAAACTCACCGGTCGGCAGTTAGAGGAAGCTCGTGCGCCTGGGGAAGAGAAAACAGACAGGTGTCACTCCAGTTGGGTGGTTGATATTGGCAGTAATTAGGGGTCGTGCTGTTCCCCTGCATGCAAATCAATCTCTATCAGGATGGCTGGGAGCCTGGGGGCTTTCAGGGCGGGTCCTGGTACAGCCAGAACCCAGGGGCTCCTAATTAATTATCAAGGCACTTTCCCAGACGGGTGAGTTGTTCACAGAGAAACCCAGCAGTGAAGAGGCACCTTCCAACCTGCCCGGCCACTCCTGCCACTCCGGCTCTTTAGCGACTACCAGGGACTCGCGGCTGCAAGAAAAATGAGAGGGAATCGCCCGAGCGCTCAGCCCACGTGTCCCTGGGGGCTGCGAGGGGTGAGGGTTGCTGGGGCTCCCCACGGCCACCGCTCTGCTCGGAGCAGCGTTGATGAAGGTGGCAACGTACGTGATGGAGACTGGCTCGACATCTGCTCTCGGGGAGGCTTTGGGGACGGCGGTGGCCTCCTGCCATCAGGCGGGTTCTTCCCTTGACGCCGCCGATCTTGCAATTCTTTCAGCAACTGGAGAGTCATTTGTCCTCCTCTGGAAGGTGCGGAGGGTCTTTCTGCAGGACCAGGGGGCGCGGAGCGAAGGGTCTGGCAGGGCAGAGGAGCAGCAGGGGCTGCCCCGGGGTCTGCGTGTCCTGGCACTGCCGCGGGGAGCTGCCCTGGGAGCAGCCCCTGCTCCGAGCGCCGCCAGCTCCAGCCTCCGCGCGCTGCTGCCTGCAGCTTCCCCTCGGGGCCTCGGCTCGCACCGCAGAGGTTCACCCTGTCGCTCGCTCACAGTCAGTTTTAGACGGGGAAATGAGCTGCAAACTCCCCAGGTCGGGCGCTGCACAGCGAAACTTTGTGTGAGGGCTGGGAGCTGGGACAGCAGCGCCCACCGCACCTTGTGTGGCTGCGGGGACAGGCGTCCTGGAAGGTGGGCTTGGAAACGGCTGCTCCATGGGAATAGTTCCATGCCCAGTGGGTGCAGATAGGACCCCCCCCCCCCCCGGTCCCAGGGGCACATTCACATGGATTGCGGGAGGAGAAGGATGCTGTCCTGGAGGTCTCAGAGCTGGTTGCTCTGGATGGTGCCAGTCACACTGCCCACGTGGGTACCAGGCAGCTTGCCCATGAGTCCCTAAACCTTGGACTTTTTTGGCTTCTTTGTGTCGGTTGGTTTTTCCTGGCGTGGCTGACTCGGCCGCTCCGACGCTGGCGTCGCCCCGGCTCTGTCGCCCTGTCCCGGCCTCGCAGCCGCCGTCGCCGATGCGGTAGCAGCCCTGCAGTGCGGGGCGCGCGTGGCCTTCTCCCCGCGCGTCCCACACCCCGCTGCGCGGATCAGCTCCCCGCGCCGGCATCAGCTCCGCGCGGATTCCACCCCGGCGGCTGTGAGCTCTGGGATGCACCCCCCACCAGCAGCGCTGCGGATCTGGGTTTAGCCCCATTTTGGACCAGATTTGAGCCTCCAGAGTGAGTTTTTATCCCGTGTTGGTGGGAGTGGCTTTGGCCACGCGGTTGGACCTAGCTGTGGGTTAGACCTGGGAAAACTGGCGTGTATCTCAGCAGAATTAGCACTTCCATCCTAGGTTTTCCCCCTTGTGATGTGCCAAGCAATACTTGTTTAAAACATCGCGGGAGGACCAGCGTGGCCGAGGGCAGGGGTCCCCTGCAGCTGCAGAGGGTCCCTCCTGCTGATCCGGAGGAAAAGGCTAATGCAGCAGCTTGGCGCCCGGCAGAGCCCGGGGCAGGGGCCGCTGCAAGGACCGAGCGGAGCAAAATTGATCTGCTCTTTTGACGTCTGCCCCAGATAATCCAAGAGCCAGAAGCCGCCTAATGAAATCAGCGTTTGGGATGAAGGAGGGGACGGGTCCTTGAGGCTGCCAGCGTCGGCTGCGGGCGGAGAGTGGATTTTGCTGCTTCATCATCGCTCATTAGAGTGGCCTTTCTCTGGGAAGCCCGTTGTTGTCGGGAGAATTTATGTTTTCTTTATGGGCAGATGAAAGCCGTTCAGCTGAACGGCAAGGATGAAAAACGAACCAGCTGCTAGAGTCAACACGCGTCAGGGGTGCGGAGTTGAGAAGCGTTTGTTCACTCTGAAGACTAGTGATGGAGTAATGAGAGGGGGAGGCCCTGGGGAGAACTACCGGTTCCTTTCTTTTTCCCTTGAACACGTTGGAAAAGCTGCACTCGGGCGGCGCCTCCCGTGCAGGTGAGCTGGCTGTGGCTCTGTCCCATCCCACCTGGCGCGAGGCGTGGAGATGGGCACAGGGAGCCCCGGGATGCGGTCTGGGATGCAGTGCGGCTCCTTCCCATGGCAGGAGTTACAGGATGGATGAGCTGTGGCTGCTCCAAGAGCAGCTCCATCCCCCTGATGCCGTCTGCGATTCCCATCAGCACGAGGCCAAGCAGAGCCCCGGCTGCCTTCCTGCCGGTGCGGGGCCTCGACTCTATATGTGGAATTTCAATTACACAATTAAATGCACAATTAGGTATAATTACCTGCACTCCGAAGCCGTAACTGTTGGTAATGGGCACGTAATCTGCCGCTGTCGCTGCTTAGAGGGCTCCGGCTCCTCTCCCAGATGCTTAGGGGAAACTTTCCCATTTCATGACACCCATGGAAATCCGGTTTGGGGGGCATGCAGGCTCTGCCAGCCGTGCCCATGAGCTCTCAGGGGGCCGGTAGCACCACGATGCTCTGGGAGCGGTCCTGGAAGCACCTGGATTTGGGCATCACCTCTACGGGAAGGGTGTTGGGGCAGGCACCAAGAGTCCCCATCCGCCTGCAGCATCCGGACAATGGACCCTGGCATGACTGTGCATCATACAATATATATACGTATAAATATACATATATATATTCATATGCATATCTGTGTTTGCATTATTCATGTCGAGAGCGTTGCCTGTCTCGTTTGCATGGGCACAGCTTTGTGGTCCTCAATTACAACAGCTGCCCGGGCTCATTTTCCCTTTTCTCCTCCCCATTGTAGGGTTGATGCACAACTCAGAGCATTAAAGGAAGCAGCCAAAGCTCTCCCAAAATCACTAATTCCAGTTTGTAAGGAAAATAAGAGCAAGGCAAGGGGCTGGAAAAATGCTCTTCTCTCCCATGTTCCTTTGGGAAGTGGGACAGAAGGAAGAAGGTTTTGGGATAAGTCAAGCTCCACTGTGCCAAAGCCTGAGCATTCGACCTGCGTGGACCCAGAAGATGCTGCAGGACAGGGGGCTGTGGTTCCCCGCAGTGCAGGGAAGGATTCAGGCTTATGAGTTGCCTCCAGCATGGAGAAACCAAGTCAATGGTGACCCAACCAGTGTCCTGCACCGTGATGGACAAGATAGAGAGGGGAAAGGATGCTCTGAATAGCGAGTGCTGGATACCAAGAGGATGCTCTGAACACCCTTGACTGGGTACCAGGAGGACGTTGGGCCTTTCTGGGGCTGGGTACCAGGAGGATGCTCTGAACATCCAACGCCAGATAGGGTGCATCCAATGCTGGGTATCAGGAGGATGCTGGGGCTGGCAGTAGTTTGGAACTGGAAACCTTGCCCCATTGGAAGTTAAATGTGTCCTGGGCAGTGGTGAGATGTGAGCGGGATGGGAAAACCCATCCCAAAGGCAGTGGGAAGCTCAGAGGGGGCAGGAGGGCTCAGGGTGCGTCTTCCAGAGAGGGTCCCCCACTTCTGAGTGAAATAAGTGTTGGAGTGTGCCTGCCTGGGGAGTTTGGCACTTTCTGGCTTCCCATGCCATGACAGGAGAATCCATAGGGGAAAAAGCTGCAATGCTGCAGCTGGGATAGCGACTCTGCCCCGGTCACCCAGGCAGGCTGCGCCCAACGCGCGGCTCTGCATCCTGCCCCATGCTATGGAGAAGAGCCCTGTCCACGCGTTGACACCAGGCCGAGGTTTGACCGGGCGTCCTGGCGCCCTCGTCACCCCCGTCCTCCAAACTGGGGTCTCCACTGGAGCAGGGGGATGTGGCCACCCTGCCTAGGGTCCGCACCTTGCCCGTGTGCGTGGAGGATGTAAGCTGAGGACAGGGATGTTTATGTCCGTCCTGAGTTCCAGAGTTGTCCCCCTGCCCCGCAATCCAATTAACTGCCTTAATTAGGCCCATTAAAGGCCGTTTTTGGGAATCAAGGCATGGGCAGATATGGAATGCCATGGGAGCAGCACCAGAGGGGAAAAGAGGGGATTGTTTTATGATCCTGATGCCTCCTGGTTCTGGATGCTTCTCCAACCTTCTCGTGCTTTCCCGGCTCCAATTATTTTTAATTTGCCCATGAACACAAAGGACGGTGGGGCCGGCGATGCCCCCGTGGGGAGGCAGCGCTGGGGTGCACAAAGCCCAGGGAGCCCCCACTGGGCCATGCATTAAACATGGGGCAATTAGCGCTGCCGGCAGCCCTGTCCATCCATCCATCTGTCCGTGCATCCATCCGTCCATCCGCCTGTCTGTCCCCGCAATCCTCCCCGGAGACAGGGGAAGGGGAACGTCAGCAGCCCCTTTGCTGCTGTTGTTGCCTTCACGTCCCCCATCTCCGCTTGGGATGGGCCCTTGGATCCCATGGGATAGGCTTGGGATTCTCTGTGCACTGGACAGGATCTGGGGCGTTCAAATCCTAGCGGGAAATAACCCAGAAAGGGGGGAAATCCCTTCTTCTTGCCCATCCCCATGGAAGCAGCATCCGTCCTTCCAGCGTGCGGATCTCACGGGCTCTGGGAGCAGCTGAAGGAAATGGGCCGAATGTGACCATGGCTCCATTCTCTGGTGGGCAATGGGTCCTTGTGGCCGCGCCGATGGCATGAGCTGGGCATGGGTGTCTCCAGGACACATCCACGCTGGATCCGGCTTCTTCCACGATGATTCCCAATGGTGGTTGTGGGATCTGCCGTGGGCATTTGAGGACCAGGGCCCCAATCCATGTGGGGCTGCTCAACCACCTCCAAGAGGGAGCCAAGAACCTGGAAGCAACCTGGGAAAACTCATGGGGAAAACCCTGGAATCAGCCTGAATACAGAAGAGATTTAACCGTGGTCCGAGGGGAAACCAAGGAAAAGAAATAGAGAAGGATGTTTTCCCCTTGGAAAAGAGGGAACATGGGCCTTGGAGATGGGAAATTGCTGTCGGGTGATGCCAACAGACTCAAACTTACTCCTTAACTTTCCACAGCAATGAGGAAGACTTCTGCACTCTTCATCTCCCAGCAAAGCAGAAATCCTTGTGCTCGAAGGGAAAAACAAAGCCAAAGAGCAGCGCGGAGAGCGGGGAATATCTGGTCTGGAAACCTCCCGGCACTGGGATGCAGCGAGCATTTGGGGTGTCCGAGGGACACCTTGGTCCCCTTCCTTGCCGGGGACCCGAGGAAGAAGGGAGGAAGGACCTGTAATTCCCAAGGGGTTCCAGCTTGGAAAGTGGGGCTCAGGGAGCCGGCATCTTCTATATAAGAGATATTTTTTTTGCAGTTTCTGTAGGAAAAGGCAAGAGCTTAGGGAAAGGACAGCCCGCCAGGGTTGCAAGGGATGAGAGGAATCCAGGAGGGAGTGGGCAGCGACACTTGCTGAATTAGCAACAAATCCCAACCGCTGCTGCGGGAAAGGGAACAGTGTCCCAGAGAGGCAGGCACGGTGGGAAAACTCTTCACAGGCTGGGAATGGTGCAGCTGGGCAGCACTTTGCCCCTTTTCCATCAAATCGCCCAAATTCCACAGAAATCTGCCAGATTTGAGTGCCCAAATCCCCTTTTCCCAGTGCGATGGGGATGCAGGAGCATCTCCTCCCACTTCGGATGCGGCTCGGTCCCTGGCACTGGGACATGGGGCTAGGGAACCAGGTGATTTTGCCCGTTTTGGCAGCGCTGCTGTTGTTACCAGGCAGATTCCCCGCTCCGATGTGGGTTTTTTTCTTTTTTTTCCTGTCAACCAGGGAGCCGGGAAGGAGGTACCGCTGGTTGCCATAGAGATAAGGTTGCCTTTAATCAGTATTTCTTCCCTGGGAGAATTGATTACTAAAGGTGCCACTAAATAAGTCAGTAAATTGGATTTTTTTCCTTTTTTTTTTTTTCACTTTCTTCCCCGCTTCTTCCCTATCAGATTACATTAGCATCAGCTCTGAGGCTCCCGCCGTGAATGCGGGGTGCAGATGTCGAACCAGCGGCATTAGCCTGGAAATTGCCTTTCGGCTTAATCCCCTCCCAAGCTCCGGCCCAGTAGAGGCCACCTGGGGCGGGATTCAAACCACGGTCTGTGCAACCCGCTGGTTGGTGGTACTGGGTTGTGGGGTTGTCCTTTTTTTTCCTTTTTTTTTTCCTGAAACGCCACAAAACCAAGCTGCTCTTGAGCAAAACTAGGATGCTTGGGGATGGCCACAGGCTCTTGGATGCTCGAAGGGTTTCCAGGATGTTTTGCAGCCTACATTGAGTTCCAGTTTCCCTGTTTCGCTCCATCTTAATTTGCAGCTTTCGAGGAGAGCAGACCTGGAATTTTGCTGATTGCCAGAAAAGAAATGATGAAAAAGAAACGATGAAAAAGAAATGATGCCCCAGGGCAGCACCCGAACCCCTGCAGGTCCCAGGGGTACCCCTGGTCACAGTTCATCGCTGCCCTGCTTGGAAGTCATCCCCAAGCGTGGTGTGTGCCAAATCCAGCCAAGTTTGGGGCCACCATCGTTTGTGCTTATAGGATTCAGCTCTTGCTGCCCATTTTCCCACGGGAAAACGGTTCTCCCGGCGTGGGGGCCACCACCAGCTCTGCATCCCAGGCACTGCTCCGTTGTAGCTCGGGGGGACACGGGGCAGCAGGAGCACTCGTCCGAGACCCCTCTCATCCTGCCATCCACCCGGCCTCGCACCCATGGGTGCCCCCCGGGGCGCGGCGTCTAGACGGCGGCTGCTTGCCGTTGCCATGGCAATGCAGCAGATGCAGGAAATTAAATAAATACCCAGGGGAAAATAAAAAGCGGGAACGGAGGGGAGTAATGATGTCCATCCTAGATCATCGGGGCATGACTCCATAGGGGCAGAACCCTATGTGCCTGGTTTCTCTGCATCCCGGACACATCCTAAAGGAAAGGAAAATGCATTAAAAAGAGCTGAATCCTACTATTTTTTTCTGGCTGCCCAGCCAGGAATTTTACTTTTTGGATTATTTGGGAAGGGCCCTCACTGTTGGCCTCTTACCAGCAGTGGGAAATGGGAACTTTTGTCCTTTTCGCTGCAGTTTCAGTGGGCTCTTCGCAAAGCGGCGTTGCTGAAAGGTGTGTTTTCCTTTGGGATGGACACAGCCGGGTCCGGAGTCCTGGCGCCAGGGCCTGACCCTGTCCCCCTGTCCCCGCAGGTGGCAGCTCTGCAGCGTCAGGTCTTTGACTTCCTGGGCTACCAGTGGGCTCCCATCCTGGCCAACTTTGTGCACATCCTGGCCGTCATCCTGGGCATCTTCGGCACCATCCAGTACAGGTCCAGGTACCTCATCCTGGTAGGTAGCCCGGGGTGTCCGTCCCGCGTCCCGCGGGCGCCCGTTGGTCCGCGCGGTGCCCACGTGGGGCTGTCTCTGCCCTGCAGTACGCCGTGTGGCTCGTGCTCTGGGTAGGCTGGAACGCCTTCATCATCTGCTTCTACCTGGAGGTCGGGCGCCTCTCGCAGGTAAGGCTGCTTCCCTTCTCCTCTTCCTCCTCCTCCTCTTCCTGCACCTCCTTCTCCCGGCCTCCCTTGTCTCTCCCTGCCTTCCTTGTCTTCCTGCTCATCATCTTTCCTTGATGCTTCCCTCCCTTTTACCTTGTCCTTTCTCCCTGCTTTTGTCCTTCCTCCCTTCTTCCGGTCCTTTTTTTCCTACTTTCTGCCTTCCCACTTTCTGCCTTCCTTCTTTCCTTCCTCTTCCTTCCTTCCGCCCTCATCCCATCCCATCCCATCCCATCCAATCCCACCTCCTTCCACCCCAACCCTTCCCATCTCCCTCCTCCTTTCATCCCATCCCATCCACCTTCCTCCCTCCTTCCTCATTCCCTGGGCACATATGAGGTGCTGGGGCACCCCATGACACCCAAAGTTGCCCACGATTGATCCCTGGGAGACCCCAGCCGAGCCCCTGCTGCTCCCGCTGGGATCCCCGACGGATCCGTGGGCTCGGGGCTCCCTCCGTGCGCCATCCCGCCACAGGAGCGCGACTTCGTCATGACCTTCAACACGTCCCTGCACCGCTCGTGGTGGATGGAGAACGGGCCGGGCTGCCTGGTGACGCCGGTGCTCAACGCGCGCCTCGCGCCGGAGGACCACCACGTCATCACGGTCACGGGCTGTCTGCTGGACTACCAGTACATCGAGGTGGTGAGCAGCGCCACGCAGATCTTCCTGGCGGTAAGAGCGGCCGCGCGGCGCCCCAGGGGCATCACGGGGGCCCCGTTCCCCGCGCTGGAGCCCTGGGAATGGGGAGGCCACCCGGGATCCCCTCTGCTGGTACCAACAGCCGCGGTGCCAGCGGCTCCGTGAGGAACCTGCTGAGGTTTGTTCCTCTGAGCTCGGCATCCTCCCTGCACGGCGTCCTGCTGCGTCCGGCTGCAGCCCCGCCAGAGCGAATAGCTCCCCATGAGTTGTATAGTTAGAACTTCCATGGCTGGACTACATGACCTCTGAGGTCCCTGCCAACCCTAAGCATTCTCTGATTATCCCTAATACCTCTATAAATGCTATTATTCCTATTCCTATTCATGTTATAAATAATATTGCTACTCACACGACTAATACTACCATGCTTATTATTGCTGCTCCCACCCCTATTACTATTATTACTACCACTACTATTGCTGTCATTAGTCCCACTAGTACTTTTAGCCAAGCACTGTGGCTATCACTATTACTACTACTCTATCACTATCACTATTACTACTACTAGTAGTACCACTGTTGCTGCTGTTACTGTTACTGTTACTGTTGTTGCTATTACTACTGTTACTACTGCTACTACTACTACTGCCTTTTATTAATGCCACTATTATTGATTTTTTTGCTACTACTATTGCTATTGCTACTGCTATTACCATTGCTGCTCCTATTGATGTTATTGCTACCAGTGTTGCTATTGGTGCTACTATTACTACTGTCACCCTCAGTAGCAATACTACGACTATTGTTATTGCTGTTGTTAATCCTTTCGGCCTCGTGAGCCTTTGGCCTCCTCCTCACCACGTGTCCCTTCCCGGGCACTTGTGTCTCGCAGCTCTTCGGCTTTGTCTATGCCTGCTACGTGAGCAAGGTGTTCCTGGAGGAGGAGGACAGCTGTGAGTGCCTCGGCCTCGCGAAGGGGCATCGAAGCGGGGCTGGGGGATGTTTTCGGTGCGCGGGGTTGTTTTGTGGGCATGGCTGCCTGCTTTGACTGTGCTCGCCGCCGCGTGGATGGGAGCCCCTGGCAGCGACCATGCAGCCTTGTTTTAACGCCCTGATTAATTAGAGAACCCCGTCTGCCCCTGGTTAATTGAGTGCTGGCACCCGTGGCCTTTGGCACCCGTGTGGTGGGTGCTGGGGTGCCGCGTCGTGCCGGGATGCTGCCAGGCTGCTGCGCCCAGCACTGGGCACTGGGATGGGGCCAAGATGCTGCGTCGCACTGGGATGCATCGGGCAGTGGGCATGGGGACGGTGCCAGGGTGCTGCATCACGCGGGGATCGTGCTGGGGTGCTGCGTCTCCTATGGGATGCTGCATCCACCCTGGGATGATGCCAGGGTGCTGCACGCACTGCTGGGTGCTGGGGATGTGAATGCCACCTCCGTGCTGGATGCTGCCAGATGCTGCGTGGGCACCAGGCATAACTCCAGCATTCGATCCACTTTTAATATTATAAACCTGGAAAAACAGAGAAAATTCTTCCGTGGTGGGCCTGGACAGGGGGACATGGGGACGAAGGAGGGGGCCAGGGCGGGCGGTCACCTCTCTGCTCCCCATTCTGTGCCCACAGTCGACTTCATCGGCGGCTTCGACTCCTACGGCTACCAGGCGCCGCAGAAGACGTCGCACTTGCAGCTGCAGCCCCTCTACACGTGAGTTGAGGGCTTCTCTCCGTAAGGCTAAAACACTGCTGGGCTCCACCCATTCCCTGCATCATCCACGTGCCCAAAATCACATATGAGCTAAGCTGGGTTGGCAAACCCCAGCAGGCACTTGCAGGGAGGCGAAGTTGCCCAAAGTGGTTTATTCCGTTTTATTTATTATTATTATATTATTATTTTTAAATGTTCCTTTCTTGCTTTTCCAATGGGAAAAGGTGGCGTGACGGGATGTCCCTAATGCCACCGCTCTGCTTTGCTTCCGCAGATCCGGGTAAGCTCTGGGCGTTTGGAGACGCTGCTGCCGGCAGAGGACCCCTCCAATCCCCGGACCATGGAGATGGATACGGCCCAAAAGAAACCCACCCTCTGACCTCCCCATTTCCATCACACCCCGAAAACGCGTCCAAACAGAGCAAGTCCAAGGGAATCACTGGATGAGCAACTCCCAAATGTAGCTGGCAGCTCCCGGAGCACCGAGACCTCTCTGAGCACCATTCCCCAGCACAGGAATGAACAACGCTCCGGAGCGCCCAAGTTCCTGCACGCACGTCCTGCAGGAGCAAAGCACATGTCTGCTCCCCACCACCCCATTGTCTTCCCTTTTCCCCCTTTTTAAATGGAGCACCATGTACTTCTCCGGGTGGAAACGGGCCCTTTCCGGAGCATCTCGAGCTACGTGGATGGTTTTGCCAAGGACTCAGGACAGCTAGAAAACCTGGGATGGGGGTTAATTCCCCCAAGGAAATTGCAGACTTGACGGGAGGATAAAAAAGCCCCCCAGGACTCCCCAGCGGCCACTTTGCAGCTGCTTTTTCAGGCTCCAGAGCCGCCCCTCGGACGTTTGAATTTGGCAATATGGACGCTGCTTTCTACGCGGCCTCTTCGTGGCCGTTTTAATTAATATAACGAATGTTTTTATTGGAAGTGCCTGAGCTGGTCGTTTGTGACGGGTCCCGTGGGCTCTTCCCGGTGTCTTGTCCCGGTGTTTGTGTCTCTCCCTCGAAGCCAGCGCAGGGTATCCGGTGCCTCGGTCAGACAGATGTGCCGGGAACTTGCGCAGAGCCACCATGCTCTCCCCAGCGTCCAGGGGTAACCTGCCCTCCAAACCCAGCTTCCCAGCTAAAACCCCCAATTTCCCAGTTGAAATTCCCAGTTTTCCCATTAAATTCCCCGGCTTTCCTGCTCTCAGTCCAAACCCCTCCATGCCTGGCAGCTCCTCCAGTTCCTGGCTGCCTTTTCCCAGCACAAACACCCCGTGCCAAAGGCTCCGCTCCCAGCACGTGTGACCTCCAGGACACACGAGCAGCTGCGGGTGTCGCCAAGGAAAATTTGGCAGCAAGGCCTTGTTTTTCCTCTTTCTTTCCTACAAAACCATGGCTTTTTACATGCCCGAGGGCTTTCTTTTTCAGTCTCTAATTATACAAACCAACAGAGTACCAGTCAGTGGTGACGAAGATGCCAGGAATTCAAGGGGACCCAAGTGGGACAGAGGTCTCACCAACTCATTGCATCTTTGAGCAGCTGCTGGGAGGGCAGAAAAGGGCCAGGGAAAGGGCAGGAAAAGGGCCAGGAAAACAGCTCCGCGGCACCCAAAAGGGCTCTCCCTGCCTTCAAATGTTGCCGCCACAGCAGTTTTGGTCCAAGGTTGGCACCAGTTCGTGAATGATTTTCTGCATGCCGAAAAATCAGCTTTCCATCCGTGCCCGGAGACAGGGTATGATATGATCCTGCTCCTTCCTGTGGCCTTCCCCGGTTAAGCGAAAGCACTTGGATACCCCCTGGGTACCACAAATCCGGGGTCAGGGAATGCAGGGAGGATGCGTGTTGCTATGGCAACGTCGAGGCCAATCAGGGCGCGGAGAGCTGTTGGGAAGTGGGTCAGCATCCCGCTGGTGCTCCGGCATCTGCCGGCATCAGCTCCGTGGAGCCGGTCCTGCCACGGTCACCTCGGGTCTGGCGCCCTCCGGAACAGGATTGCCAATCCCTTCTGGCTTGTATCCCCTTTTCCGCTGGCTCCGGAAAGCGGGATGATGTGGAGGGCTGGAGGGGGCTCCCACATCCCCACTCCAGCAACAGAGCATCAAAGGAGGAATTCCTCTCTCCTCCAAAAACACCATTCCTGAGGTGGAGGCAGCATGGATAAACACACACTTCGGAGGGTGAGGATGGGGTAGAGGCCATGGATCAGCCCCGGTGCGGGCGGATCTGAAAGTTAAGGGCAGAGCCCGAATATGGAGAAACACTTGAGTTTTTAAAGGTTTTTTTTCTCTTGAACTCATTGATGGCAGTAGAAGGGAGGGGGTAGCAGCGGCCGCACTGCCTTTGCCGTCATAAAAAATCCCCTGTGCTTCAGCAGATGGGTATTTGATGGCCCTGGGAAAAAGCTGCCTGTTGTGATTAAGGGATCAGGGAGACACTAGCACTCTCTACAAGGAAAATCCAGTCAGAAGGAATAAAAACATACCACGGGTACGTATTTTCCAGGTAAATATTGTGGTGAAAAAGGATTGGAAAGCGGCTCGAGACAGGGCATCCACTGCAGCTCTCAGGTTTCCTTTGGACATGGGAATTTGGTTCTTGCTGATGCTGCTCCATGTGTGCTGCCAGCGAGACCTTGTAGGAAGGGGAACATCAGTAACAGGTTCTGCTGGTGATGAAACCGTGTTGGTTGGGGCTGTGGATCGGGAGAAAGGGGCTGATACCAGTCCCCACATCTGGATGTGATCCAGTGGTCAGCGTGGAAACCCGATTTAATATTGATTGGGAAAACATACCAATAGGGAAACCAATCTGCAAATCTGTAGCGTGCTGTAATATCTGGGCTGTTGGATTCAAGGTGGCTCAAAGGCTCTTGGAGAGCAAGATGTGTCCCCATAGCCATGCCAGGAAGCAGCAGCAGGCGGAGCGGGATTGCGACTTTAGTCTCAATCAGAAGTAACGCTCCGGTCTGGATAAACTCAGGGAACGTTCCCAAGGGAAGCAGACGGAGCATCCCTTCTCCATGTCTTGCAGTGTCCTGGTGCAGCTGATGAAATGCAAAGAGCAAATGCGGAGCTGATAGGAGGAAATCACTCGGCACATCACGTAATCCGTCTGCGGGACTTGTTGCCATAAGAAGTCATTGAGGCTGCGAATGCAGCAGGCTTCCAAAGGGCTTAGTCATGTAATTGCCTGTTGAGAATATCCATAGTTGATATATTTAATGATAACAAACATTCTGGAAAGCTTAATCAGCCTACTGCTTCGGAGACTGAATGGTTAGGAGCGGGGGTGAGGCATCACATGCGGGAAAAATTTCCCTGTTCTCTGACAAAAGGGGATTCTCACAAGTTTTCCTCGAGAGGGTGGTGTGCAAGGAGACAGCGGATTGCCAGGCAAATCCTGGCAAGATGGCACTCAGAGGTAAGAAATGTCCCGAAGCAGCATTCGCCACCTTGGTGACAGAGAAATCCCGCACCCAGTCCTGCTCCAAGTGGTTTTCACGTTTTAGATGGAAGAGGAAGCCCAAGATCCCTGTGATACGAGGCCCCTTGCATGGCAAGCCATGCAAAGCCATGTGGAGGCTCCTCTGCACGGTCATACAGAGAGCAAAGGGGAAAAGAGGGAAGAGAGGAGCAGCAACCGAGGAGCACCTGGTTCAGCGAGACTGTGGAGAACACTCGGCAAGGCAGGGCTGCGAGGAGCAGGTTTCCCAAGCCGCTCCTCTGGCCAGGGCACGCTCGGTTACTGTCTTAAGCCAAAGCGGAGTGGTCGGAGTCCTGCTTTAAAGGACACGATTGCTCCTCTCGCTCTCGGCATGCAAAGAGTGCAGGCGGTCTCGCTGGCCGAGAAAATCAGGTCAAACAGAGATGCCTGGCAACCTTATCCCAAACCGCGAGCCAGGCGGCCCCTCCAGTCAGCTTTTATTAAAGAGCCTGAGTGTTAAGTTCAGCAGGTCTCACTCTTTCTCTCCAGAAAAAGAAAAAAAAAAAAAGAAAAAAAAAGCTACTACAGCCTTTGATCATGTCCCGGGTTTGTTTCTCTGCTCTGAAGGCGGGAGGTCGGTGTAAACAGGCCAGCTGCAAGAGAGGCCCTTAGATCTCAGAAGCTGTTTTGCTCCAGGATACACGACTATCTTGGAGGAGAAATAAACCAAAAAATAAAAAATAAATAAAAATAAAAATAAAAACATAAAATAATACCCATATTGTACGCAGGAGCTCTGTTCCCCCTTGCAGCGTGTCCCCACACCCTCCCTGGGCTCCAGGACCTGCCAGAGGGTCCCTGCTCAGCTCTGCTGTCTCCCTGGACCTGCACTTTTCCATATCCCATGCCACATGGGCAGTTTGGAGCAGCGCGTTTCCCCTGGGATTGAATAGTGCCCATCACAAGCAGGCACTAGGTGTTTCTGTAAGCCTTGTAAAGTAATAACTCTCTCTAGTACCCTCTCTGCTTGATCTGAGGCTTGGCCCCTGGTGCATCGGGGGCTTTTCCTGCATGTACAGAAGCAGACAGAAGCGTTTGGTAAGGTAATATAAAAGATTGTTGTAAGGAAGGACAATATTTCTCCCCCTTTTGCCCAGAGCGCCCCCAAATCCCGTTCCCAAAGCTCTTGCCAGCATCCAGGCAGCTGTGAACTTGCCAATCCCCTGGGAAGAAGGAGCACTGAGGGCCCTCCAGCCTGCAGCTCCACATGGTCCCAAGGGAGAAAGGATTAGAGTGGTGGGAAGGGAGAAAGGGGCTGCTAGAAGGGTTGAGATGCTGCAAGTTTGACCCAAACTCAGGCCCCCTTTTCCTCTGACCAAGGGATCCCTTTGCATCATTTCCCTGTGCCTTTCTTCCCAAGCCAATTAATCCTGCTGCTGGCAGAAGAGGGTTTTAAGCACCAACATTTCACCTGCAGAAAGACTCCCGCCCTCCCCCCTCTCGTTAGGCCGGTATAAATGAGATTAGGTCCAATTAACACAAACCACGGTTCTGTTGTCGGGCAGCCCCTGACTGCAGCCCGGCCGTGGGCTGCAGCCTCCCGTGCTGCAGGCTGTTATCTCCCCCGTGCACCGGTGGCCAGTGCTCCCTGTGCACCACGCGGTGCGATAGCCTCAGGCCACCGAGCCGCCTCGGCAAGGCCCTGTCCTGAGCTTGCCCAAATTCGCCCGCACAAATTACACTCGCTCCGCTCCACCTTTGCAAGCACACTGCTCCAGGGAGGGCCAGGAAAAGTGGGTGCTGTCCCCGAAGTCCTCCTTTCCTCACACTGTGCAGTGAGGACACACAGACTGCTGGCGACACGGGTCCCAAACTGCCACATCCAACAGCCCAAACCATTAAAAACACAAGACTGGAGGCTGATGCTTTGCAGCATCTCAGTCCTGGACACACTGGTGCAGGGGATGTCACAGAGGTTCAGGCATCCTCTGCAGGGATGCTGAGGGGTGCACGCTCACATTTATTACTTCCCACGCTAAAATGACACAGTTTTATTATTCGTGTCTCCTCTGGGGCTCCACCATGAAGCTGGCCTTGCACACGCTGGTGTCATTTTGGGGATGTTGCACCATGGCATGGCAGAAGCCAAGGCAGACCAAGGAGGAAATGTAAGCATTAACAGGGGTTCACTGCCCACTGGTTCTGGTGGGCTGGCTCATGTCACCAGGGAGGCTTTTGTGTAACAGAAGAGCGCAAATTGGCAGAATTAGCTGCATCTTTACTGGGAAGGCTTGTCAGAGCAACCTGTGAGGTTTCTACTCCGGTGAAGGGCTCGGAGAGCCCTGGGGCAGCCAGGCCTTGCTAACAGGAGCTACTCGTTCCACAGGCTCCACGTTGGCAGCACTTCTTAGGATGCTAAGGAACGCGCCGAGGATCAGGGGCTGGCGTCAGCAGAGTGCATGGGTCTGTAGCAGAAGTGCTACACATCTATATGGGCAAAGTCCTCCAGCGGACGTGGCTTAACCCAGTGGAGCTGTGCTGAGTTTGGTACAGCCCTCCTCTCCAGATTTGTCCTGCACCGTATCCCAAACAGCGGGATGGCAGCGGAGGGCTGGGATATCCATCACTCCCTGCAGCCATGTGAAAAGGAAAGGGATCCAAGCAACCCAGCTAGACCTCTGCTCTCTCCAGGCCTGCGAAGAGATAACTCTTATGATAAATAAGGCTGGAACCAGCTCCCACCTAAAAGCACCCCTGTGGGACTGGAGTGCGGAAGCTTGCACTTTGGAGACCCGAGTCTCCAGCTCAGATCTCTCTGCAGCTCGAGGGACATGGTTGCATTACAAAGCCTATAATCTTGACGAGGACGTGCTGTTTGTTTGCTTGCTTGGTGCGTGTGACAGCATGCCCCGTGTCATTTCCCTGCACGGGCTGTTTCCTCCTGTTGTTTGTGTGGTTCGTTAGCAGGAACAACAACAGAAAACTCTATTATACTGTCAGAGACCTTTGTAAAATTGCTCCAAAAACAGGAGAGGAATACCAAAATTCAGGAGGGAGGGTGAAATTAATGTGGGAAGAGTTCAAACCAGCTGTGCCTTTAACATGGACGTGTTATCCCCCAAAACTACTGCTCCCAGAGTACAGCGCTTTGTTGTAATGTCCAGAGCGCAAACCTGGCCGCAGGGGAGCAGTGCACACTGGGTTGTGTAGTCCAGGCCGTCCTGCCCGCAAACACAGGCGAAGCGGGGAAAAAAACAGACAGGGTGCTAATGCCGGGCTCAAAAACGCAAAGATTGAGTGTGCCTTGATGCATTACAGAGGTTGCACTCGAGTCTATACACACCTTTTGGTCTGTATTTCCAGTTCGGATCTGCATTTCTTTTGACTTCACATGAGAAGGCCCTTCACAAAATAAGTATTTGTTGGCAGCTTCCAGTATGGCACTTAGCCATGATCCCACGCGGAGGTTTTCGGAGGGGTTCAAAGGGCACAAAACACATGAAAATTAACAGAAAGTTCATGGGCTTTAGCCTATCTCACCCATGGGAATTTGGGAAAAGACAGTTTTTAATGGTTGAAGCACCTGGCAAGGAGCTACAGCGATCTGGATTCTCTGATTATCTTCACCACGGACTCCAAACCCAACTTGGCACGTCTGTAATTTTCCCCTGGGAAAAATTAAAAGCACTGGACACAATTAATTCTTGTCGCATTAGTAATTGTTATCCCAGTGGTAGTTACAATACAAAAGGAATACTGGACGGTTACACCTGGTGAGGAACTGCATTAGTGGCGATAATAAGTGTGATAACTCCAATAGAATGTTGTATTTCTGTGGGACATGGAAACCTCAGTCAAGGCTAGGGTGTCAGAAAGTTAATCCTGGAACTAAGCTTGATATTAAGGCATTTGCAGGACGAAAGTAAAGCACACACGGAGATCTCAGCACCACATGGAGAAACCCAGGGTGCAGTAGTGGGGCATCCATCACCGCTATGACGAATATATGTCAGCAGAACACTTTGGGAGATGGCAGAAAGGAGGAAATTGCTGTTTTTTACAACACGAGGATGTCATGGCAGTGGGGGTTGCTTTGAGCCTCTGTTTTGGGACTGATACTGGGAAAAAGGTAGAAAAGATGGGCTGCACGAGGGGCTTTCAGAACCACAATCCCTCAGTGCCACCTGGAACTGCCTGGACTGGGAAAAAATACCTCGGAAAAGGGGGTTGAAGGGGCAGGGGGGTTGATGGCGGCGGGTGTGCAGATTTAGGGGGAAAAGGAGCGAAAATGGAGGTGGGGAACAGGAAGGAGT
>JAVCKT010019607.1:0-15329 GCA_032273925.1 Rhynchotus rufescens | reverse complement strand
GGAACAGGCTGCCCAGGGAGGTTGTGGAGTCTCCTTCTCTGGAGGTCTTCAAAACCCGCCTGGATGCCACCCTGTGCAACAGGCTCTAGGTGTGCCTGCTTGAGTGGGAAGGTTGGACTAGATGATCTCTAGAGGTCCCTCCCAACCTTGAATATTCTGTGATCAACTGGTAGCAGCGGCAGCTTTAATACCTTCCTCCCGTATGGCCCTGCCATAGTGCCTTGATGCTGTCCTAGAAAAGCATCCTGTATCCTAGCAGATGGTCCCTGCTGCCTTTGCTCTTCACTTGTGGCCTCTGCACTAGGAATGCTGGCAGAGGGACTGGTTGGTGGGAGTCATGGTGCATGTCTTTCAAGGAACTAAAATTGCCTGTTCTTCCTATATAAAACAGAATGTGATGACTTCATTTTCTCTTCACCTGTCCTGAGTTTGATTTTGCTGTGAAGGTTGAGGAAAGGCTCAGTGTCCTGTCTCTTGCCCGCAGACCATCTGGCTGTCTCTAACAGTTCATCATCTATTTAGCTATGATCCTCTGAGTGATAAAAGCCTATTTCTAAGCCCTGTTTCTGGTTGGTTGGGGTAAGGGAAAAATCAGCAATAGGAGGAGATACTACTGCAGGCATGGCAAGCGGTATTTGGAAATTAAAAGCACCTGTAAAAAAAAGGGTTGACATACAGCTCATGACTTGAAGAGGCCCAATTTCCGTGAGAGCAGACCATTCTCCCTGTTGAAATGTGAGCACCTACTTCTGTTTTGTTTTCCGTGTTTGGGTGGTTTGCCCTTTCACCTTGCAGCCAATTTTCCTGTTCTTTCCCATACACGTCTTCCACGAGCAAGCTCTCTGGACCATTCAATCGTCATCTTCCCTCCCTACTCTTCTCCCTGCCATGGTATTTATCAGCTGGGGCTGCCAATGCCTCCCAGTCTGCTTGCTCCATTTGTGGTTTTCTGGCATGTAAAAAGCAACACTATAGCAACAATAGAAGATCATTGTCAGGTGGAAGGGGGAGGAGGGAAGGGAAGGTGTGATTCTTGATTCCAGGCCAGTGTGTTCTCACCACAACCTTGGCTTGGTGACTGAGAAGTTTCTTCAAGGCCCCTCAAGAATAGAAAACTAAAAATAGTTTTATAGTCAGATGCTTTTAAAGGTACTGCTAACCCTTTGCTTTCCTGGACTTGCAGCTTCTTTCTACAAACAAGAAATATCCATTTGTCAGAACAGGCATGCAGCTATTGACTTTGTGTAGGATGCTCCCAGGACAGCTGGGTAATTCTTGGTCTTTTCCAAATCAGAAAACAAACTGGCAGTGGAGTCCTCTTACAGAGCAAGGAGACCATGTCTGTCACTTGAGAAACCACTGCCACCATCAAATCCTTTCATCTCCCTAGTGAACCAGTACACCAGCCCACTAAGGACAGTGCTTCTGTTTTGCTTTTATGACCCCCTATAGACCATTTCTAGAAGACATAGAGGACTTTCTTATTCTCTAGCTTCTTTTTTTGGATGGTCTAACTATTAAGACTATACCAGTTACTTGTGTGGTATATTTTTAATTTAGAAGAATTACTCTTCAGGGAAGGACTGAATTTGAACGTGAAAAGCAGATAATCTAATCCTATTTTTGCTTTTAAGAGCACTGCTCTCCAGTAGCAAATGCAATAGTTTTCAACACTGTAAGAGTACAGGTGGGAAGACAGAACTATTATACTCAACTGGGTAAAGATAGTGAAGTAGAACAACTTTCAGCTAAAATCAGCTTAAAAACAGGAATGGGAAAAGAGTGGCTGAAAAAAAAAAAAAGGAAAAAATCCCATAGTTGTCAGCAGCATGTGATGTGACCTTTCTTGTACTTGAAAGGTGTAATTCACATTTATAACATGGAGACAATTCACTGCAAAGCAGTGTAACTGAGTAGCACTCCCAAGACAGTAGATGATGATGTATCATGAAAAACAGGGAAGAGGAGAGGCTTTCTAGAGCACCTAGCTCTAGAAAAAAAAAGCAGAGGCTTTCTCTAGCCACCTGCTCACTGTTTTTCTTGACACTTTTCTGCCTGTGCTCCTTCCTTGTAATGATTACATCCTCTTTCCAATGCATGCCAGACCAGAAGGCATATCAAGTCCGGTTTTTGGACTGCTGATAGTCAAAGTCATTCTTTGCGTATCAGCAGTGTGGAGCACAGCCCAAGGAGTTTCTCAGCACAGATGACTATAAACCTATCCATTTGACTCTGTGAACTGGTATTTCGATGACCAGAAACAAAGAGCACCAAACATGCTTGTAATTGGAATCGCAGCCAGCGGAGACGCAGAAGAACAAAAACACACACAAATATTTTTTTTCCAAAGGGAACACAGGGTCAGATTGTAACATGACCTGCTGCTGCTGTTTCATGCTGGTTTCCTACAGAGAAAGCACAGATTTATCGTTCCCACTGATTACGCAGCTGAGGATAAAGATGACTCCCAGATTACCATTTCGTTGTCCCCATGAGACTGTCAACAGCACACAAGCCAAGCGTAGACATGGGAGACAGCCTGTCTTACTAAAACTTAATCATTTTGAGCACCTTAGTAGGGTTTTTATTTTCAGTGCCATAAGCATGCTGAAGAGAGTAAGAGAAGGGATAGCATACATAGGTAATTCTGTCTTTGAAGTAAAAGATTATTCTAAAAAGGATAAGAAAATGGAAGAAAGAATCTTACAGTCAGTTTTTCTTTAAGTAGCAATCTCAGTTTCTTATGGTTTTATGCACCCTTGCCCCCCTCAGCCCCACCCCAATCTTCTTATCACAGTAGCCCTGGTTTCTAATTCCCTGACTTTTATGACACCAAAGCAACTTGACTAACAGAGTGATTGCAAATGCTGTATAATACCTGACTTATTTCTGCCAGTTATTTAGTGGAATCGGGGGAGAGGGAATTTGACGTCTCTTTGTTGCTCAGCTAATGCTTTCCAGAGAGCCTTGGGAATTTAGTGATCTTTGAGATTTCAGCTTCTATCAGACTGAAATTGGTTAAGGATCTAAAAACTTCCTGGGTGAAGTCCTCCTCTTTCACCCTAGTAGGAAAGCCAGTGAGATCACACAAGCCTTATTTGTTAAAAACAGGGCCAAAATGATTCTTATCTAGTTGTATAGTTTATCATGTTCTCCAAGAGGGGACCTTGCAAAGTTTTTTTTTAACTCAGCCTAGATCCTTATAAAGTATCTTAAGCGAAGGATCTAAATGAATTGAGGAGATCCAGAAACGTCCACTCCTGCCCAAGTGTGGAGCCCTTTGAGCCACATGGGGAAGAGAAAATGGAGGGAAACACACTATTAAACATTCCAAATTCAGTTGCTACATGGTCTGTGTTGTCTATTCTTTGCTGTTCTGCACAGAAAGAGAAGTGCTGCATTTCACATACCTGATGCTTGGATTCTAAAGTTGCTTTTGAAATTAAATATATTGATTACTTTTGTGGAAGTAGTTGTTATTCTAAGGTCTAGGGAACTGTAAATACGACCTTCCTCCATCCCATTCTAGGCCTCCAGCTCATGCTGTAAAGGCAGAACCTTTGGCTTAGTGAGAAACATTTTTTTTCTCATTTATAACTCATGATGAACGTGTGAGGAGTGAGCATAGAGAATGCTCTGTAAAAAAATTGAATGGATGCCTTTCCTGATTCCCTTTTTTTTTCTCAGTGATAAATCCTTCGTACTTGCCAGTCTACATTTCTTATTTCTCTTCCAGGAGCTGGATTATCAGAAGAGACGCATACGGGAATCAGGAGACAGGTTTGTTCCTGTCATGAGTGATTTCATCACTGTGGCAAGTTTCAGCTTCTCCGAATTAGAAGACCTTCTGAACGAGGCTAGGGACAAGGTACGAATAATTTTTGAAGCATCTAGGGTTTCGTTGACCAAATTAAAAACATGAATCAAAATGGAAACAACAGTTGTAGATGCTAGGACTGTAGTGAAAGCCATAGTAGACACAGAAAGTGGTTTAAGATGAAGATTCTCTTTTCCTTATTTGGTCTGTCTATGAATTTAGCAGTTGAGATTGTGTCTTAAGGTTAAAAGAAGGTTCAGTGCTCTTGCCCACTTCTTTAACAGTATCAGTGGGGAATAGAACTATGATGGCAATTTCTGGGAGAGGGTGTCACACCATGCTGTGTTTTTACAGGCACTGCTTTTTAAACAAGTTATTAAAAATAATTCCCATAGTTATTAGTGGTAGTGACCTGGTGTCTTTTATCTTCTGCTGACTTAATCCCACTCTGTGTATTCAAATGGGGATATTTGTGCTTCATTGTTCCCTTTAAAAAATGAATTTTTGGATATTTTTGGATAGTTTTCCTGGTAACTCTTTTGTCTGTTACTGCTCGTGTGTCATTGCATGGGAGATCCCAAGCATTCACGGGTGGTCATATCTATATCCTTCTTGTACAACAGGCACCATGTGTGTGTTGCTGTTTGGGTGCTATTGAGATTACTTTGCATTTTTTTGTACAAAAAATGGTAAGAAAGGTGTAGGCAGTGGAGGAGTTGCATGGTCTCTGTTGGTGATTTGGAAGCTGACATTAATGCTTGTCTTCAGTTGAATGAGGAGGAATTTATTGGCAAAGACTATATGGATAAAAAAAATGGTTAAAGGAGAACAAGTTCTAAAGTAAACAATATGTAGTGGCAAATCTGCCCTTTTTGTCTGGCATGTTGAGAGTAGTTGGGTTTATGAAATAAATGGTTTATTTCTTTTGGATTGGATTCTTTCCACTGCTGCTTTCAGTCCCTGCAGGGAGACATAAGCAATGTTAAGGGACCTATTGCTTTATTAATGAAACCTCTGCCCTTGTGTTAGGCTTAGATTTTGAAGGACAGGCAAAATGCTACCTGAGGATGTGGACAGTAAGACTCCTTACTCGGTGACTTTGGTGTGACGTTGTTCTGTGACTTCTTGCTGTAGAGATTAGGTGGATATCACTGACTTGCTACCTGAAACACCAAGAGCCTCTGGGCATCAGCAAGAACTAGATACCTTGGCAAATGCCAGCAGGGGAGTAAATTTTACTGCTTTTGGAAGATAAAGCAGGGCAGTCCAACACTCATTAATGTTGCAAGAAACTTTGTGGAGAATAATGTGCCTGGTGTTTTTCATTGTTGACATGTTGCTTGAGAATATTCAAACCACTTGCAAGATAATGTGCACACCACATTGGCTTTATGATCATAAGAACAGTATTTTGCATTCCATGCTTCCACTTCTAAGGCTATCTGAATTTACTGAGAAAAGCTCTGTTTTCTATGTTTTTTGGGCCGCTATTGGGCCTGAGTACATTTTCAACTTAATCATAGTTAGGTTTGTTTTTCTGGAAGAGGATTTGCAGTGTCCTTGGCTTAGACTCCCCTGTTTTCTTTTGATGTTACAGATAGTGATGGACCTTTCTTTGGCATACTAGGACTAAATCTCAGTGTGGTTTATTTACAAGGTCAATCATGGGTTAAAAGGAGAAAATTATACATGTCCAGCACAAAATTGCAACTTTCCTTGACCAGGCAAAGGCAGGAAAGATGCAGATCTTTTGCTTTAAGAATAACCAGAGAATCTCCCTACAGGCAAACCAATATGTTGGATGTTGTTGCACACTTTTTTAGACATTAGCCCATGTAAAGCACTTGACAAAAAGAGATGTTTTATTTTAATGACTATAACATGCTTAGGAAATGTCTCTCTACCTTCTCCTCACACACCCCTACTATGTTTGAACATATGCCTTTCCAGCTTCTGCTCAACCTATGGCTTTGGTTCTTCCACTGGCAATGAGCTGCTTTTGGACTCCTGAAAGGGAACTGTCTGTCCTTACCAATGTTGAGCTATTTCTCATGTTTGCCTTATATTATTTTTCCTCTCTCTTCTTCCTCTTTTTCTTAAAAAAGAAAAACTGGAATTTTTCAACAAACCAGATGTGCTTCTCAAAGCCCATAACATCTTCCAGTCTCAGTGGGCTCTCTTTGTTTGTTGAATCACAAGCTTTTATTTTTACCATGGAAACCTACTGTAACTGGTCAGTTAAAGAAAGAGGGACACGGACATCTGATTATCATGTTCTTTTTGGATTTCTCAAAACAAAGCAAAAAAAAAAAAAAAGGTAGGGGGAAAGGGAGGGCTTTTAAAAATATCCTAATGAGCCCAGAAAGAATTGGTCTGGTTCACATATTTAATAATAATAATAATAATGAAGCTCTAGTTTTAACAGCTGGATTTGAATATCTTTCTAAATATAGCTAATTGATTGCTCTGAGTTAGTCAGAGTCATGTTTCCACAGCTGGGATTTAAAACAATGCAAATTATCTTTTCAAACCTGTTTTTTTAATAATAATAAAAAAAAGTTTCTTTAGTGCTGAAAAAAAGAAAGACTTTTCAGAATTTAAGTTATGGAAACAATCCGTTACCAAAGTATGACCCTCTGTGCAGTGAGTATATTCTACAATTCTTTTCAACATTTATTATCAGATAGACCACTCAGTCCCTGCTAATCAGCTCAGTAATGACCACTGCCAACCCACCAGTAAAAGCTTTCCTCCTGTCATATATTTGTATGGAATATGAATATCCTCTTCCATCTGGGAAGGCAACTAACTCTTCCTTCTTGGAGATATGCCCATGGCGGAATCCCAAACCTCCTATGCATGGTACCAATAATGTCTTGAAACCCACTGGACCAAAATGGGGGCAGAGGATCCTTTTAAGTCTGTTGGCAACATTGTTATTTAAAGTTGAGACCTTTAATTTTACATGAAACTTAATGGGAACCGCCTTCAGGATGATGGAGAATTTCCCAGTCAATATACATCAATCCAGGCTTCAGCTTATCATATCTAGTAGGGACAGAAGGGATTTGCTTTTTAGCTTTTCTGCTTAAACAGGGTGTTTACTATTGGTGACTGTGGGTAGGAAATCATATTTTTAAATTTAAAAAGCAAGATTGTCTGGTGCAAGCTTCTATGTTTGCAGAGAAAACCTTGTAGCAGTGCTTATCTCCATGTAATAAACAGACGCTTGGTTAAGAACTGTTTGAAATTTTAGAACGACTCTTTAAATAGGAACCTAACACAGCTGTTTCCTAATCTTTTTCTGGTTTTCTCACTTTCAAAAATTTTTAAAGGAATCCATAGATTAGGTCAAGGACAATGTTTTCTGCTATTTCTCATCAACTGGAAGAAGTGTCAGGAGCAGGGGGAAGACAGTGAAATTCTGCTCTGGAATCGTTCACCAGTTTTTACATGTTCGAAGAGACACAGAGTATTTTTCACAGCAAAAAGAGAATGAGATGGAATTTTATTTGTGAAAAATCTTTCTTTGGATTCCTGTGGAGAAACAATGAAAATGCCCAGGCCAAGGCAAAGGTTTCCTCCTGTGGTGTGAAATTTATTTTCCCACTTATAAAGTGCTGTTTAGTCCATAGCAAGCTTTACAGTATACTTAAACGTTGACAGGTGTGAATTTGCATCACTGTACTGTGTAAAACTGCTCTACTTTGTGTGTGTGTGTGTGTGTGTGTGTGTGTGTGGTTTATAGCAAACCCAAAATGTAAAACATTTTGGATCTTTCAGAAAGAACAGGATCTACTTAGTCAGGTATTAACACTACTATAACTATTGATGTTCACATTTTTGCTCCATGAAAATTGACCTTAAGCTTCTGTATGGAGGGATGTGTGTTAGCACAACAGAGGTGGACAGTCTTTGCCATATCAGAGAATTGGGCAGATAAGTAATATTTATTGAGAGGACTGGAGATTAAAATCTTGCGTATACTCAGTAAGTTTAGCGCATACAATAACTGTGTTTTGAGGCACAATAAGACAGCGAAGACCAAAATCTGTTTTAAGAAAATAGTCCTCGATGGGAGAATGTTATGAAGCCTGCAGAAATGCTGTAGTCCAAGTGGCAGTGAGAGGCTGTGTGTTTCAAGCATTCATTTGCTGGAGACTGGTATATCCTGTGAGCCACTGGAGCTAATGTAGAAGGAACAGATCAGGATTGGGTGTAGTTCAGTGGCATGGACAGGCCCTGCACCACAAGCAGCCACAGCATTACGTATATGTCATATAAATTACATACCTGTTGTATACTGACTTAGAATGCAGTTGCTTCAGGTAAGGCTGGTATCTAATGTATCAGAAATAATTATAGTACCTGTAACCTGTTTTTGGCTGCCAGAGCGGCTGCTGAATTCACGGGGGGATCCTTACAGGGCAGTCAATTGGTTTCAAGGAGAACTGGACCCAGTCCTGCCTGAAATCAGTAGGGCTCTTTCAATTAACTGATTTGAATCTGTCCTATGAAGAGAACAGACATTTATTTGAACTGCCTTAGTACAAGATTGTAGTCTTTGTAACGGAAATCTCAGGATTACTTATCTGGGGGAGATTGTTCCTGTTGCAGGGCCACGTGTTGTAATTCATTTTTTCACCAGCTCCTCCCTCAGTGGCAGGCAGCAGTGGCCGGGAATTTTTAACGGGCCTATTTTTCCTCCTGCTCATACAGCCCCGTCCGTGCTGTCTCCAAAGCTCTTCTGCCACTGTTTAACGTTTCATTGGCAAGAGCAGCAGCGAGTGTGTGTGCTGCTGTCCCGCTTTCCCGCTCCTTGCTGAAACGGCTTTTCAAAATAAACAACTGTCTAAACGATTTACTTTGGCAAGAGGATGAATTCAGTGGAAAGTTTGGCAGAGGAAGAGGAGCTGGCACTGAGCTCGTGGACCTGTTATATCTTGGAGCTTGGGGGCCCTTATGGTGTGGAAATGAATTTTTTAATGAAAAAAAGAGATACCATCCTGTACTGCAGTGGAAAACCAGCTGAAACGCAGTTTTCCATCTTACTTTGCCCATGTCATCTGTCCCCAAATGACTTCAAGGAACAGGCAACCTTCAGCTCTTGTTCCATGCTATTTCAGCATATTAGATAATTCTGAAAAAATTTGTGCTCCCATAATGGTTTAGCTGTAGATTTCATAACTGTGCACAAAAGCAGGTATTGTTGGGTGGAGAATCTGCCTTGGGAGCAGTTAAGTGATTTCTGCAAGGTTACACAAAAACCATGGCAGAGGCCGGAGGAGAGTGGTGGGGCTTCAGGCCTTCTAGGTCTGTGCCCTGCTGCTCTGCCTCTTGTGTGCACAGTGTGGTTAGTTCCAGGGAACCTGCCCCCAGCAGCAAACTGCCCTTCATGCCAGCACCATGTGAAAAAGAGAAGTAATAGAAGGAGAGCTAGTAATATAAACAGAATAGAAAGAGAAGAAGTAATAAAAACAAAGGGGTCTGTTGGAGTTTAAACTGGGAAAGGACATGGCTTTTTTTGCAACAGTACCTGGAATTGATGTGGTGCCCTACAGATGCGAATGACTGAGTTCTTTCCATTTTTTCCATCAGATAAGTGGAGTAACATAGTCTGTTCTTTAACAAGTGGAGAAAGTGAGATCAAGGAACATGGGTTCCCAAGCCACACCATGGGCAGAGCTGGCAGCTGAAGTTAGATTTCCTGACTTCCCTCCCTCTGCTCGATCAGCTTTTTCTGGACGGAGTAGGCAAAGAATTAAAATGCTTTCTTCATTGAAGATCTTTCATTTATAGCTGTGTTTGTACTTTCAGCTCACTTTTACCTTTTAGATTTTTGCTTTGCACCTTTCAGTGGTTTACAGTGACAGACCATGATCTGCTAAGCTATGTAGGAGGCACCAAAGCCAACTGTTCATAGAATCACAGAATCATAGAATGCTTAAGGTTGGAAGGGACCTCAGAGGTCGTCTAGTCCAACCCCCCTGCACACGCAGGGTCACCTAGAGCATGTGGCACAGGGCTGCATCCAAGTGGGTTTTAAAGATCTCCAAAGAAGGAGACTCCACAACGTCTCTGGGCAGCCTGTTCCAGTGCTCTGTCACCCTCACTGTCAAGAAATGTTTCCTTAAGTCCCTGTGGAACTTTTGGTGCCTCAGCTTGTGGCCATTTCCTCTAGTCCTGTCGCTGGCCACCACTGAAAAGAGGCTCGCGCCCTCCTCCTCACTGCCTCCCTTGAGGTATTTATACACACTGAACAGATCCCCCCTCAGCCTTCTTCAGGCTTCTTCTTCTTCAGACTTCTTCTTCAGGCTGAACAGGCCCAGCTCTCTCAGCCTTTGCTCACAGGGCAGATGTTCCCCTAAGCATCCGCGTAGCCCCGCGCTGGACTCTCTCCAGCAGCTCCTCATTCCTTTCGTTCTGGGGAACCCAGAACTGGACACAGTTTCCAGATGTGGCCTCACCAGCTTCACCAGGGCTGTGTATAGGGGAACAGTCACCTCCCTCAACCAGCTGGAGATGCTCTTCTTAATGCGCTCCTGGATCCCATTGGCCTTCTTGGCCACCAGGGCACACTGCTGCCTCATGATTAGCTTGTCATCCACCATGACGCCCAGGTCCCTCTCTGTGGGGCTGCTCTGCCTGCACTGGTGCCTGGGGTTATTCCTCCCCAAGTGCAGGACCCTGCACTGGCCCTGTTCTCAGGATGGATCCTCCTTGCTGCTGCTCAGAGTCCATAATTCGTGTTCACAAGCGCCTCCGGGAGGCTCCCAGGGAGCTGGGCCTTCCCAGCACAGCAGTGCTGTTACTCCTCATAGTGGAAGTGGGGACGCAGTGGCAAAAGCACTTATGCCTGTATGAAAAGAAATTACTGGTAGCTGGGTAATATGTGAAGTGCAGCGTATGAGCAGACAACGCCACCCACTGACAGTGAAAAGATCTGGGTGCTCCTTGAGGTCTAATCCTGACGTAGGACCTATGAGGCAAAGACTCCTAACAGTTCTGTTGCCAGCCGGCCCTTCTCCACAAGGACTCGGAAACACCTGTGGGCTTTTGTGGGCTCAGAACACCTCCGTTTCTGTGTGCAGCAAGTCTCTCACTTTTGCTGTGCACAGGACAACGTGGGCTTGAGGAACCCTTAGGAGCAGGAGATACCACAAAGTGGCAAACACAACTATCTCCTTGCGGTGCTTCTGAATTTTGGGTTTCATGAAAGATAGACCAGCCCTCCTTCTAGCTGGTGCTTCATCATGACTCTTAATTTTTGACTATTTTCAACTCCCAGCAAAACACAGAACCAAGTTAAGTGGGAAGAGACTCCAGGTAATGCATCTTCTGTGCATGATCCTGAGCTGTGGGGACTCCGTGCAGTTAGGAGTGCAGTGCCTGTGTGCTACAGAAATCTTCTTTCTCCATCACTCTCCTTCCCTGACCAGCTGGCCTGCTGGAGCAGGCGAGCCAAGAAAAAATAGCATGTGGAGATACATTATCACCCTCTGTGGCTTTGGCAGCCTGTCTTCCCGCTGTTGAAGGGCTAGTGCCAGTCAGTGTGAATTACTGTGGGACTGCTGCAGTTTCCTTATGTTTAAGCATACTGTATGCATACATGTAAGTATCGATTTGGGGAGAGATAGAGAATTAGGGAGAAAGACTGTGTGCATGTTCCTGTGTGTGCATCGTCAGGGGTTTGAGAGGAAAAGAACCAGCACGGAGAAGAAACTATTGCTGTTTTCATAGTCTGAGCTCCCTCCATGACTTGCTGCTGCTTTAGTGCTTCCTTCAACTCCTGCCATGTTTGGTAGCTCAAAGCAACTTGCACTTCTTCCAACACTTCTTTTTTTTTTTTTTTCAGATACTTTGAGTTTCTTTGTTTGTTTCTGGCTGAGAACACAACCTTTTTAAAGAAGGAGAAAAAGAAAAAAAAAAAAAAAGCTATTGCTTCAAACTGCTCTGTGGGCCTGGCAAGGAAAGCAGAGGAGGGGAGATGCTGAATGTCTCCGGCTGTGCCAGAAGAAAGCTGTTTTCCTTGGAGAATTCTTCCCCCTGCAGTTTACTGGGACACACTGTTTATGCTTTACCTTGTACAGGGCCAAAGGAGTTTATAAGACCTGCTTCCAAATTCATTTTCTCCTTGGAAGCTGACCCTGAATTGTTCTAAGTATCGTTTCCATTCTGCAAGAGCACTCACCCAAGGAAAGGGAAACTGGGCTGTGTTAGTGCTGTAGTTAGAAAATTGCATTAGTTGAATACATACAATTTGATGGCAGTCCATACCTTGGGTTTGTTTTAGCGACTGCTTTGTTTTCAGGGATTTTTTAGGGATATTCTTAGGGATATTCTGCTTGAGAGTGGTGGTGTGTGCAAGTGCTGGCAGAGTGTGCTCGGGCAGTTCTGCATGAGGGCACCGATGCCGTGAGGAATGTATTGCCAGTGCTGCTTGATGTGACAGAGGTGTGTGAGGTGAATGAGGCTGGACAGGTTGTTGGATGTATATGGTTATATAGGAGTTACAGATATGTGCATATATGGTGCTGAAAGACTATATACACATGTACTTGAGGCATTTCAGTGAGTACTGAGGGATATTTGTGAGTATGTGAGAGCAAAGGAGAGCACAAGTACAAGTACTGATGTCCAACAGGCAGGGTTTGCTGTGATTTCACCATATCCAGATCAGGACTGCCCTGCGACTGAAGTCCTGCCAGTTGGCTGCCTCCACACATATCCTGCAGCCTCAACATTTGCCTTTTAAAATAAAGACCATTTGTGATGTATGCACTCTCTTTTAAGTCTGCCCGGGAGCCCTGGCTGCTTTCCTTGCCCCTCTCTCATGCCATGTCTGTCCATAATTTCCTCTCTCTCACAGGCAACACCCTGACTCAGAGGACTTCAGAGAGATGGATGACATAGCAAAAGCTCCTGAGAGGATGGGCTGTCACACTATGTCAAAAGCTCTCTAACTCCAATCCTTCTAGCAATGGATTTGAGGAGAAAGAGAAGAGCAAAGAGGAGGGTGGAAGGGGAAATGATGAGCTAAAATTACCTGTTTAGTAGTTTGTTTTCTGCCAGCTAGCTCCCTGGATATATTGTTTTTCTTGCCCCTGCTGTCCCACATTTGCTGCTGAGGTGTGGCCAGCATTGTCCTCTGAAGTCTCTCTGTCATCCTCAGGCACTGGACAAGTATTTTTTCTGTCATCAGTAGATACTAGTGTTTTCCAACTCTTTGTTGCCCAAAGGATACCCAAGAGAGCAGATTATTTAGAGAGGGAGGCATTTGTCTTAAGTGATAGGCCAAGGAGGAGTTTTTACTCATCCCATGAATGCAGAGAGAGGTTTAAGTTACATGTGTGGTTACTCATAGGGTTTTCTTGATGTCTTCCTAGATGACCTGCCTAATTCTTGCTGTTATGTTTTCTGTCCCCCAACAGTATTCCAAGGCATTGAAGCATTTTGGAGAGAGTGAGGGCAAGATGCAGCCAGATGAATTTTTTGGTATCTTCGACACTTTCTTACAGTCATTTGCAGAGGCCAAGCAAGACCTGGAGAATATGAGGAAGAAGAAAGAAGAGGAGGAGCGCAGGGCACGCATGGAGGCCATGGTGAGAACCCACACACAAGAAGGGCTTTCATTTCATCATCTTTGTGTGTCTCAAGAGAAAGATTGAGATAGCCAGTTCCAGCACTCATGTCCTATTCTGTGTGTTTCATATTATTCTCCTTGCCACCTCACTTGCTCCTCCTACTCACAGATGGTGATGTTTTCCTGTTATCTGCCTTTTCAGACCTCAAAGGCATGCTGTTTGCCTCCCAAACTACCTCTTTTGTGTCTAGGTACCCAACTCTGCCCTTGTCGTTTCTGCCCTGTCACTCTGCAAGATGGTGTCACCCCTGCCCAGGGCCAGACTGTCCTCCTTTCAGGCTACAGGCCCTGCACAAAAGCTCTTGGAGCCAGATTTTCCTCAGTACTGCCAGCTGGTCAGCTTCCACTCACTCTGTCGTCATCTGCTCTGTGCCTGTCATCTGACAGCATATGGTGAATGCCCTGGCGCCTGCTTCAACTTACACTAGCAATATTTCTTTCTGGATGACCTTAATGCCTTGATTCCTGAGTCTGCTTTTATCCTTGACGTGGTGGGAGAGCTTGTGTGTATCATTGATTTTGCTGCTGGGAGGCTGATGTCGGTATCCCCAGGGATTCGTGTGAACCAGCTTCCCACTCTGACCTCAGGCTTTCCTGAGGCCTGAGAACTGCTCAACATTCCTCTGCATCCTTCCACTCTGCCAGCACGTTAACCCCAGCAGCCACCACAGCCCCAGCCTATGCTTAAGGGATGCTGCTTTAAATATTGGTTATTTCTAAAGCAGCCTGTTCTGCGCTGTTCAGTAGAAGAGACAGGTTAAACTCTAGGATGGCAGCAAGGTTCTTGGAACTGTTGGAGAGAGATAAAATGCCAGGACTTAGGCTCATGTTTCTTATCAGCTAGCCTAGAAAGTACAGGAGTCCACTATAAAATTACTAAGATGATTTGGCAAGCCTGATGCATCAAGATAGGGGTTGGAGTTTGCTTATGGAAAAATTCTTCCTGCAGCCTGGGGCTAAGGCACAGAATAAGCAACCTGCCTTTCAGAAGTCTTATTTGTGCCTTGTTATCTCAACTAATCATGAGTCTGACCAGTGTGGGAGATAACTGAGCTCCCTGGTGCTGCAAGAGTGGCACACTGACAGATGGACCTATTTGATGATTTGTAAAATCAGTGGTTCTGCTCCCTTCCCAGGCTGATTTCTTTCTGCCCACGTGACACCAACAGTGCATTTGAACTGCTTCATTACTCTTTCTGTTTATACTCACTTACTTTTTCTGAATTCAAGGCAGCTTTCCTTCCTGTTCTCATCACTGCTAGATGCTGCCTCCACCTAAACAGCTGTTTGGTGGACAGAGCTGTTTGGTGGACGCAGTTTGTTGATATTTTGATTTCTCATACACTTTTCACTCTCCATTTTGTTCAACTTACAGTCTCTGTTACATCTGTTGGATTTTTTTTTCTTCTTTCTTTTCTTCTTTTTACCACATTGTGACTTTCAGCTACTTCTGGCCTAAGTGGACATCTGGTTGTGTCTATACTTGTGACTGTGGTTTGTGTAGATGCATTCACACTAACTATAAACTCACTAGGTTAGGTACTGTTCACACAGTACTTGCTGATACACAAAGGCTGTTGCAAGCCTGGCCCTGGGAGCTGGGTAAGCCAGCATCATTTGCAGAGTATCACTTTGTCACGGTTACTTTGCTGGCATAGACTGCTGTATAATTTATGCAAAATATCTGCAGCATAGACAGATTTTATGCATAATCCTTTAGATATTGTGCTTTGTGAGACAGACAGAAGGCACTACTCATTCCTCATTTCTCCTGCTCTCTGCTTCCCTGTGCAGAAAAGGGGAAAGCCAGCAGGGCTGTAAAGTGCCCTTGTCATGGGTGATGGCCTTGTAGGCAAACTCCTGATCACC
>JAVCKT010019606.1:0-13212 GCA_032273925.1 Rhynchotus rufescens | reverse complement strand
GTGCTTGCTGTGGAAAAAGACACCTATGCTCGTTTTTACATGCTTTACTGACAAGTTGATTAGATTTCAGGAGTTAGTCTTTTATATAGTTTCTGTCAATTATAGTAAATTTCAAATTTTAGATGCTTAAGATGTCAATTTGTGATTTTTTTTTTTTTTTTTTTAACATGATCTTATCCTAAATGATCTGAAAGGTCAGTTAAGAGTATCTTTATTTGGCAGTCTAAGGGAATTAGTTCTTCTATTTCTTATAGCTTGGTAAAATGGAAACATTGTGTGGAGTTTTTGTTTGTTTGCTTGATATAGTTAACCCTCTGTATTGAGTGTGCAATTCAACGTACTAGTTTTTGTAGTAAAACTATGTGGTGGACTTTTCAGACTAAACTGGAAAGAACGTCATCACATGAAGGAACTAAGAGTCATATAACTCTCAATTAAATTTGGCCTTTATCTTTTGTTAATGTATTTTTCCCCATATAGGTGACCCTATATATTTCTTTTGTGGAAAATACACTTAATGAACAATTAAAGTTATTTCTGCCTAAGTAGAAACAAATATAAAGAATCAAAATTTACAAAATCAATTAACTGACAAAAAAAAAAAGACATGCCAAATTTCAGGCAGTTTCAGCCTTGGACAGTAGACATGTTGGATGATAAAAAATATTCTGAACAAATTAGAAAGTATTTGCTGTAACTGCTAGTTATCTGCCTTTAACATTATCAATGGATTTTTAAAAAAATATTTATATTAAGTTACTATTTTACTTGTTATGTTTAGCCGATATGTAAAAACATCTACTGAAAGTGAAGACACTGAAGGATCCCTACACTGCTGTAAGGACCATGGTATCAATGGTAATGGCCCAAATGGAATACATGAAGAAGGATCTCCAAGTAAGCCTAGAATAGCTAAAATTGCTTAGTGTTTTGTGTTCAGTATAACACTGAAGTCATTCTGTAGTGTCTTTCTCTTTCAGCTATTACTCTTCCTCATTTCTCCCTCCTTATTCCATGAATTATTTCAGGTGAAATGGAAACAGATGAGCAGGATGATGAATCCAGCCAGGATCAGGAGCTTCCTTCAGAGAATGAAAACAGCCAGTCAGAAGACTCTGTTGGAGGTGACAACGACTCTGAGAATGGCTTGTGCACTGAGGACACTTGCAAAGGTCAACCACTCACGGGACACAAAAAGCGATTGTTTACATTCCAGTTCAATAATTTAGGCAATACTGACATAAACTACATCAAAGATGATACCAGGCATATTAGATTCGATGACAGACAACCTAGGCTTGATGGTAAGTGATGGCGAACAAATTTGGCAGCTTTTGATTCCACTGTTATTTTTTCCTGACTGTACTGCTGTGGAATAATGTTTCAGCCTGACACGTGCTATTGGAAGTCTCTTTTTCCCAAGAGCAAATCCTCTAGAAATAATTATCTTACTGTAACTACTAGAAATGTAGAAATTGCGTGCTGCTTTTTCTCACCTTAAATTCATACAGGTGTCATTTAATTCATTTTGATGACTCTTTGCCCAAAATAAATTTAATTAAAAAAAATAAATGTATTTTTAATCTTAGAAAGATCTTTCCTCGCTTTGGATTGGGATCCTGAATTGAAGAAGAGGTATTTTGATGACAGTGCAGCAGAGGTAAGCTGCTTACATTGCTCCTCTTTCACACACTAACAACACATAAATGTGAAAAGTATCTTTTGTGTGACATAGAAATTTCAAAAGAAAGTTCAAATTGTTGAAGAAGCTAGAAGGATATCATGCTTTTTTTGTCATTTATATTAAATGAATGTCATTTATGCATGTAAGCAGATACAAATCTGAGACCGGTTTGGAAATAAGCAGTTTCTGATGAGCTTTTCCATATATAGGAGTTTTGTAGTTACTCTTAAGATGTCATCACTAAAATGAGTTTTGTTTCATTTGTTCTCTTAACTCAAGAAATACTTCTCTTTAGGATTTTGAAAAACATGAAAGTGTGGAATATAAACCTCCCAAAAAACCCTTTGTGAAATTAAAAGACTGCATCGAACTGTTTACAACAAAGGAAAAACTAGGTGCTGAAGACCCATGGTAAGGATAAAACGTTAAAATTGATATGATCTTATGGAGTGCATTTCTCAAATTGTTGTCAGAAAGCACTTCTGATTATCACAGATAACTAACTGATTTTTTCAAGGTGTTTTGCATCCTTTCATATGTTAAATTTCAAGAGGAACCAAGTTGCATTAAATTTCAAGATGTTCTCCTGTTTGGTTTATTATATAAATAAATGATGTTACTATGTATGTGAGGTTGTCTTTGTACAGGAAGTGATTCATGCATTCAGCATAGGAGGAGGAATGGATCCATAACCTGTGATCTGTGATCTACACTGAATTACTAAATATCAGGCCAAATGCAATACAGTGGTTTAAACAAGTATTCTTTTTTAAGATGAAGCTTACTGCATAATACATTTTTGATGCAGAAACATTATTTGCATCGATATTTGAAATAACGATGTGCTTCAACAGCAGATTTGTGGGGCAGAAGCTGCTGGAATGAGCAGAACGTTTTAGATTTATATTCCGAGCACATGAAGTTAATTTTGAGGAGAGATGTTTGTTATGCCTCATAGTTTCCAAATTCTACATTTGAATGATATCTGAGAATTCATAATTACAGATTGTTCCCATAATATTGTTCTTTTCCAGGAATTTTCTAGCAAAACATAAAATAAAAATCCTGCTTACTACCTGAAGCTCAGAATTAAGTTTGAAAAGAGGTTTTGCTATATTCTGTGTTGTGGATACTTCCACACTCTGCAGTGGGAGAACTTGCCCTTCTGTGTGTTCCAGTTCCTTTGGCAGGAGGGGCTGAGATTTGCAGCTCTCTCCTCCCAGGCTATTTGGTTTATACAGTGCTGGGCAGACTGCTAGAGATGAAGTGCAGCTCAAGTGTGGTGTGGGGCATGTGATTTTGCAGCACATTTGAGCAGTGTGCAGGCTACTGAGCGCTGCTGCTGCTCACATCATGCAGTTACTTCTAGGAACATCTCTGGAAAGGTCGTTCATGTCCTTGTGTCTTGGTTTGTTGAATCTTCCCACCTGTCACCTCTGAGCGCTCGTGATTCCTGGCCCAGCGTCGCCTGTACCGTAGATGTGCTAAACCACATGGGAAAGCTGCTCTTTAATCACAGTCTGCCCTGATGGGTGGCAAGTTACGAGAATTGTATCTCATGTTGCTGTGGAAAGGCAATTTTGCAGCCTTCTTGTTAGAGTTTACCTTGCTTTCCTAGATCTTTGATACTACGTATCAAGGGACTGAATAGATGTAGATGACTTCACATAAAAGTTGCTTTAGGATTCTTATTAGTTAGTCTCCTTCCTGTGCCTTAGTTCTTGAAAGATTCTGCTATGTGTTGGAGGGAACAAAAACGTATTTATGTTGCATCCTTTTTGCCCCTGGTTACACACAGTAGAGATATAAGTTGCTCTTAAGATTCCAGTAGTCACTGTTCTCTGTGTCGTGCATCTCGGTCACTGTAGTGTGAGGGGATGAGATGTGTGGATTTAAAAGCTGAATCTTGGAAGAACCAGAGTTGTCTATTATTTATGGCACTTCGCATAGTCCATTTTGCAGAAGTATTTCCATAACCCTTCATCTTTCTTTATAAAATGTGGGAAAAGTTGTATAGTTAATATGGGAAAAGAAAAATGCTCTTTTGTTGGCTGCCACAAATGTATTTAAAATATTATCAAGGATTTATTGTCACTGGCTTGCACATCAGTGGTATTAGTAGCAGAAGACGCAAAGTGTGTATGAGTTTCAGCTTTCGCTCTTTCAGTTCCTCACACGTTATTAATTTTCTCCCCGATAATATATTTTTAACATGCACAAGTACTTCAGTTATTTAAAGGATTTTTTTCTTTCTTTTAGGTATTGTCCAAACTGTAAAGAACATCAACAGGCTACCAAAAAGTTAGACTTGTGGTCACTGCCCCCAGTACTGGTAGTTCATCTAAAGCGCTTGTCCTACAGCAGATACATGAGGGACAAATTGGATACGTTGGTTGACTTTCCAATAAAGTAAGAAACCAAAGTATTTCGATGCTAGAACTGTACAAGTTAGCGTGCTGAGGGCATAGGTTTTAACTCGGCAGTCAAGCAGGATGGGTTGGTGCTCAGCTGCCAGTCATGGCTCTGGTATATCCTGAAGTGAAAATATTTGGAGGCAAGAAGAAAGAACCTAAAAGCAGTAGTGGTAGATAAGCCTGGCAGGACTCTCCAGGTGGATTTGGCAGACTCTGTGCTCCTGCACTGAAGGGGAGGCACTGCCAGTGTGCCCTGGTATATGTGCTTTTCAGTGGGAAAATGTAAGATATAGGTTCAAGAATAAATGAAATGCAAGATTGCTGAAAAGAAGTTACTAATATGAGGTTTTTCATATATTCTAATGCAACAGTGACTTGGACATGTCAGAGTTCCTTATTAATCCAAATGCAGGACCTTGCCGCTATAACTTGATTGCTGTCTCAAACCACTATGGAGGAATGGGAGGAGGACACTGTAAGTTGATTTAGAACATTGCTGATTTACACATCAACTTTTGTTTTTTAATTACTAATCACTTCGAATCAGTAGCATTTTCTAATGGCTAAGGGATGATATTTTTCATTACCTTGAAATGTGTGAGAGGACTAGCTTAATGCTTTCATAACTGCTCCTCTGCAAATCCTTATATGAAGAGAGCTTTCAAAAATAATTGTAGGTTCTTTTGTACTTCTGGCTATGCGTACTGTGGAAAGAGAAAATATAAAAGCTCTATAACGTAATATCATATTCTGACAACTTAATTTGTCCTACTGGTCTGTATTTGTGTACTTTGCACATCCCCTTGGAAGGAGAGAGAAAAATGAAACAGTGACTGAAGAACTTTATTTCTGTTACTCTTTCTCTCTTACTTTCCTTTCAGAAAGGGAGTGTAATTGTAACTTACTTTCTTTGTGCTGCTAATGGGGAAAGATGATGCTAAAGCTCTCCTTGATAAAAATTAAAAATCTGTGAGATTATAGACTCTTAGAGCGGGAACAAATTTTCAGTCATTAAGTACCAGATGTCAAGTGGAGCCAACTCCTGCAGCTGCTTGTAGTAAATCTATAAAGGTGCAAAGTCCTTAGACACTGCATTCTTTTTCTGTCCTAGATACTGCGTTTGCAAAAAATAAGGATGATGGGAAGTGGTACTACTTTGATGACAGTAGTGTGTCACCTGCATCTGAGGACCAAATAGTGGCAAGTATCTTCTTTGCTTTTTCTAAAAGTGGGTCTATTGGCAGGACCAGCCTGAGGGAAGGAAAATAAAGGGGTAGATCATGAGTAGATAAATTTGTAGCTGGGATTTTGTCCTCTTTCAAAGGACAACTAAAAAAAAATAAATGAGGGTCAAAGCTTAATTCAAAGCGTACATGATACATCTAGAGCTCTTCTACCTAATAAGCAAATTGTCATAGTGTACTGTGGTGGTGTTTCCTTATTTCTTCAGAGCTAGATAAACAACCACAAAGTTCTGACTTGGTTGGTTGGTGCGTTTTTATGTCATATATTTGGTGAAGTAGAAGTTGGAGGAGTGTACAGGCTTCAAGTTCGGAAAAAGCACAAACTGTGTAAATAGGAGCACTGAAGGGAAAAATGAAAAGCATCAAAGAAATGCTAAGAATAGTGAAAAGCAGTGATGTACTGCAACGTATTTGAATAAACAGCTCTATTTTGAGTTTCATTTTCGGTAAGTTTCTCAAAGAGAAATAATTGTCTACAATAGTTATTTGGTGAATTTTTAATTTTATAGTCTGCCAAGTGCAGTTAATCCTGGAATTCTTGGCTTACTGAAAATGAAAAAGAATAGAATTACAACCATAGGGCAGTAGTGAAGAGTGCAGCCTGTGAAGAGCTCAAGATGCAGGGTCAGCACCACAGCGTTCTAGGAACCTGCAGTGAATTGCTGGGAGTCTGGTCTGATTTTGCTTTTACTTTTGGAGCAAGTAGCTTGAAACTATACATTTACTAACATATAGTGCTGTTGCATTGTGCTTGTATTGGAGGCTTTTGTTACAGCTGACCGGGAATGTTTTCCTTAAAATATAACTAGCCTGTCCAGTGCTTTCTATTTTTACTGAGATGAAAGGCTTTGGGGTTTTAAATCCGTTTTCTTCCTTAACTGGATCACCTTCCAATTCACTTGTAAGAAGCAAAAGGCTCTCAAGAGGAGAAGGTACTGAAATCATCCCGGCTTCTTTTCGCAAAAGAGAAGGGATTCTCTGACTGTGAATGTGTTTTCAGACTGTCACCAGCCTTCGTCTCTCTCTTTCCACAGTCCAAAGCAGCATATGTGCTCTTCTACCAGAGACAGGACACAATCAGTGGAACTGGCTTTTTCCCTCTTGACCGGGAAATTAAACAAGGTGCTACGGCTGCCGCAGGCATCCCGCTGGAAAGTGATGAAGACAGCAACGAAAACGATAATGACATAGAAAATGAAAATTGTATGCATACTAACTAATGGAAGAACTAGAAGCCATAAAAGAGACTTTCTTACTGGGGATACCTATTGAAAGAGTGAAATTGCCCACCAAATTGAAAACAAAAATCTGAGACGGGGAATTTCAGATAATAGAATGTAAATCCTTATTACATTTTAACATGTGCAGTACTTGAAGTGAAACAATAAAAACTTTAACAAAAAAAGTCTCTAATGCATTTACAGTCTTGTATTCACAAGCTATATATAGGAAACCACAAATAAACCCCTTTTAAGTTTTCTGCTGCTGTTCTGATGGATTATGTTTTCTTTTGTTTTGGATGTGAGTTGATAACTAAAATGTTAAATTTGTGGACTTCTGACATTTGTTTTCTTAGTACTGCAAGAATACTACTGCCAAATCTAGTTTCTGGATGAATATATTCATGTTCATTAGGCTGTCACACTGACTACAAATAAAAATGTCATAAATATAAAAGCAGTAGTTTTCCTGAAACATCAAATTTCTATGTTTTTCCCTTAAATTTAATATTAATTTAAAATAAATCAATCATGATAGAAGAAAATAGCTTGAAAAGGTGTTTTAACCTTTTGTGGTATAGTTGAGCATCCAGAATAATATGTTCATCTTATTGCTGCTGTGGAACAGGTTCTGGATTTCATGCTGCATTAACAAAAAGTTTTTCGATTAAATGTAAGTATCCTTTGTTGCTTGTTGGATCTACTCTGCGGACATAATTCCTGTTACCTTGCTTTTAAGACATGCATAATTTTAATCTGTCAGTCCAAAAATTCAAGTTGTGCTGTAAGTTCTTTCTCCCCGGTTTTGGTAGTTTGACAGCTTGCAAACTACTCTGTAATAGGGTCACAGTTAATAGTATTCTGTATCCATAGTAATGACGATGTATTGGGCTTGGATGAGACATTTCTTCTTTTCATATAACTTGCCTTTAAATTGTTAATGGAGACAAATTGGTTTTAAAAGTAGGCTCGTTCATTTTCCTTGTGTGTTCCTGACGGACTCACCACAGCCTTACAGCGTCTCTAAAAGGGTTAACTCGTGAAGGGAGCTGGATTTGCATGTTCAAGGCAGGACCTGTACAGTATATAAGGCATACAAGGCATACAGACTTTGAATTGGATTTTAGTTGACTACGTTCAGGGGTCCAGGATGCCAAAAGAAGTGTGACAGTTTGGAACATTTTTTTAATTTACTGCTTTCCCTTTGATCTAGTTGGAGGAATGTATTGTTGACTCATATACAATACTGCCTTTGAGAGGAACCCCTTAGTGCAGGGGCACTTCACATATCTGCTACCTGGAGAATTGCTTTGTGTCCCACTGTTTAAACAAATAATTAAAAAAGAAATAAAAGCAAAAAGTATGATGTTCTTCACTTGAACTAATCAAATACAATAGGTTATAAATTGTGTATTGTAAATAAAAGTTCACTCTGTGAGTGCACATTTTGGTAAATTATTTATTTATGTTAGCATTTAAAAGTTTAAAAAAAAAATGCATTTGACCAGGATATAAATGAGGTATGTTGGACATGGCTTTGCTTTATACCTTGATATTAAAACTGGTGTTTCATCCTGGTATTTTAAAGCTGCTTTGAATTTTTTTTTAATGTAAACTAACCTCCTGCATGACAGAGGTTAAAATTTTGTCTGCACTTGAGTTCACTTGGGTTTACATTTGAAATGCGCATGTTTATTTATACAGATTTCAATAAAGCTATTCAAGGCCTTATTCAGTCTTCCAGTTTCTTACAAATTCTTTCCCCGCAGCCTTTATGAAATATGTAGTCTTTGTTTAATCAGAAGACCTCTATTATCACTGATTATGAAATGGTTATTAATGACCAATTTAGAGGCTTGCAGTATTTCTGGACGATATAATGTGCAAAATGGATTCTCTGCTGTTATTGTCTGTCTCTAAAACTTCTTCAGAGTGGCAGAAAAAATGATTTCAGGTCAGGAAAAACAAGATTACTCAAAAAAATACAGTGACAGTAATTAATGATAAAGTAAAAAGCTATTGGTTTTGGGATGGCTGGTGAAAGGAAACAATGTATTTACTATTAGACTGATAGGTTTGGGGAAAAAATAATAAAAGCCTTGGAGCAGGGACCCTCTAATCCAAACCTAAAGTTAAAAAAAAAAAAAAAAAAAAAAGGAAATAGGAATAGAACTTCTGGGTTTAATTTGGATATGTTAGACCACTTGAGAGAGAAATTATCTGTAAACTGGAGGCAATAACTCTTAAGGGAGTCACATCTGTGAATACTGTCTACACATTTAGTGTCCTATAAGGAGAGCGCTTTGCGCTCATACATTCATGAGTTTTTCTAGATCTGGTTAGCCTAGAACTTGGAGGAAAAAGTAAATAGTTTGGACCTTTTATTTTTTATAGAGATTATTACTTGAATGAAGTTTTCTAAAAGGTGCATTACCAAACATTGTACAAGTTCCTTCACCTTTGTACTGGTGCAAAGCTCCTTGGACGTCCGCATACAACAAACAGAATCAAATAGCTGCAGAACGTGTCCATGGATCTCCACAATAGTCTGAATTGGAGGTACTTTGTCCAGCAAAACAGATCTCCTAGAACCTCTGTGGTTCAAGCCCAACAAGTTGAGCAGGGTTTCTTTAAGAGTGTTGACAAGGGAGAAACAGCAGCTGACGGCAGTGGTTGTTTCGTGACAACCATTCTACTGCTGAAGGCCTCTAACCCTAAACCCTAACCCTAGAGAGCTGAGATCAGGAGCAGTAATATCCCGGGCTGACGGTGCTTCTAGTAGAGAGCCTGGCTTTGCGACACAAAACAACCCCTTCCTCTGCTGCGCATAACCTGCATCCCCCGGGAGCCTTTGCTGGTGCTGAAAGGGACTGCGAGTGTCTGTCTCTGCTGCTCCTTCCCGCTCTCACAGCCTTGCTCCAGGGTAGCCTGCTGACCTCTCCAGTAATCAAACACAACCACATCATATCTCAAAGCAATTTTTAACTATCCGTGATCAGCTTTGAGAATTCCTGTTTGTGGTGGACCTTAAGGAGAGCTTATGTCGCTACAGACCCTTGCAGCTTCTTTTCCCAGCTGTATTAGCTGGCCTTATGAGGAATCTTTCCATGTGGAGTTTTACATCTTTAGACTACCAGAGCTGTAACATTTCTGCTACTTGTATGAGGTTTTCTCAAGTTTATGATGGAAAAAACTCTCTAGCTTTGCTTTTAAAAATGAGCATCTTGGGTCATGTTTTTTTATTCAGAAAAAGGAGAGTATAGTCAAATTATTTAATGTAAGTAGTGTATAAACATACTGCTTGTTACTGAACATCATGATTAAGACGATCCTACATCTATAGCTTATAATCTGTTCATCTTGCGGCCAAAAAAATCAGGTAAAGTTAGTATTTCCTACAAGACTCTTTAAAACCCAATCTGGCATCACCAGCTACAGTAGAGAGACTTGGTCCCTTGAAATGAGTTTTGGCTCTTAGTTCTTACTGCGCTATGCAAAGGCTGCTTCACTTTTGGTATAATTTGGGTGGTTGTCCCCCAAAAGATGTGATGCTTTCTACTGCAGTTGGCCTTGGGAGCTTCATCAACAGTCTGGAAAAATGGAATGTTCTTAAGGAAAAGTGTACTGGAAAGGTGTGGATGAGGCCACATCTGCTATAGGCTATGAGTGCTTGAAATAGCAATAGCAAAAATCTTTTTTGCATTTCCTGAAAGTACATGAGAACAGTAGCTGGCAACTTTAGAAATAATTTTAAGGGAATGAAGTCTTGTCTGACTCACGTAGTAAATTGGGTCAATCACAATTAAATTGCTTATTGATGACACCATTTAATAAATCAATTAAATGTTTGGTTGAATTGTAATTTCCTCTGCAGTCAATGCGTTCTGAGTCAAGGCCTTCACTCACAAGTGTTATTACAGTTTGTCAGGATGGGAATAAAACACAGGCTGTTGTTTCAACAGAGAAAAAGGAAGGAGGATTTTTTCTTTTCTTTGAGTGCTCTCGCAACTGACATAAAAATCACATTCATGAAACAGCACCAAACCTGCCTGGAGTGACTTCCGTACCTTCCTCTTCCTTCTTGCTGGGTAATACCAGGTGAAACTGCTGCAGACTTCTGCTAGTGAATGACCAACAGGCCCAGACAGGTCTGTGTTGAAAAATCCAGTTCCTCCAAAAGGAAAATTAAAAACTACAGATCATGCTAATAAAATGATCAGTCTGCTGCCTGATCTGAGGGCAAGAAGCAGTTTTACCTCAGAACACGGTTCCAGGTGTGCAGGAGGGTGAATTCAGACGAGCTGTATGGGTTGTTAACATCTGTCAGTGTTGCAAAATCCATCCCACGCTGGGGGTGTTTGCTAAATGTCAGTGTTGCTCTCAGCTCAGGAGAAAATCTGCAAATAGACGGGACAGTAATTTGTAATTCTGCATCAGTTGGACTTCTTAAGAGCAAATACAAACAAAACAGCACCTTCTGCCAGCTAGCTTGTATTTTCTCATTGGTATTCAAGAAACATACAGTCTAAGAGAATTTATATAGTATTAGTCTTCTAAGAGAGTTTACATATTATTAGCTTTCTTGGGCAACTTGCTGAATAAGATAAAAAGATCCTTGAGTCCTATTTTAGTTCTGCTCCTCTCCTTCCAAAGGTGAAGCCTTAGTTTCCATAACTTAATATAATTCTGCTACACGTGAGCATATCAATAGAAGCTGTGAAACACAGCTGAATTTCCAACCAAATGCAGTGTCACCACGCTTAGTGCTGATCAGTTGGGAACAACTTAATTGCTGCTCAGGGAGGTAAATGTCCATGTGAACGTATCTATTAGGTGACACTAATGTCCTGAACAACTTGGCTATCAGTGTCATGCATCGAAAACATGAATTTAAGCAGCAAGTTGAAACAGCCACAAGTTCAGTCGTCGTTCATATCCCTCATGGGTGGGATATGGGGCAAATGGTTTTGCCTGTTTCAGTTTGTGGTGTTTAAGCTTTCCCTGGGAAGAGAAGGGCAGATGTGCTGCTCCGCTTCCCTTCCCTGCTCCATGCGGTTTCCCCAGCGCTCCCTCCTTCGGCCTGGTCCGCGCCAGGCAGTGCCGCGCTGCCCCGCGGGCTCCATGCAGTCATCCCAAGCAAGGACTGCCTGCGCTCCCGTGACCACAGGGCCTAAGGGGCGAGAGCAGGTCCAAAAACACTGGAAGGATTCTGACAGGGTAGAAGCTGAGCAGGAAGAGGCAAAAAGCATTTTCAATGCAGCTTTTGTTGCTTGTGCTTGATTGGGGATAATGTGCTAATATACCACCTTTAATGACAGCTTGTTTTGAACAACCAAGCTTTGCCTTCTCAAAGATCCTACAGAAATGTAATGTGTAAAACACTCTTCTTGATGCTATCATTTTAGTATCACAAGTTTTTATTTTATGTCAAAAAGAAATACAGAAAACCTATGAAGAAGCCCGTCACTTGTAGTGGAACGCAAGAAGGATCTTGGACCTCCTTGAAGACCTCAGAACTCAGCTGGCTGTGACCCTGGCCACCACGCGTCGATGCTGACCCTTCTTTGAGCAGGAGCAGGACCTGAAGACCCAAGGTCTGTCCCAACCTGAGTAATTCCTATGAGTCTTGACAGGAGCTCTGCCCAGGTTCACCAATCAGCGTTTAAGTACTACAAATACAGAGTAATCAAAATAAAAGAACACTTCTGAACGGGTGTTAAAGCCAACCAGCACATAGCAGCTTGTCCCCCAAACACCAATAACAGGAACAACTTAAGCACAAACTCTCCTACGCACAAGCAGTTGCAGGGCTCAGACCTGGAGTCAAAAGTGCATCTGCACTGGCAATAAAGGCAGCTCAACTTTCGCTTCTGCTTCCCTTTAAAAGGATTCTGCACCACAACTGCGTTTCCAGATTTGTGAATGTTTTTATTTTTTATTGTAAAAGAAAAATATTTCTATACTTAAAAAAAAAGGATTTTTTTTCCAAAGACTCAGTAAATGTTGTGAACTTTTTAGATTAATCAAGCTTCTTTTTGGACAGTTAATAGAGATGCTTTGATCGAGTATAATTATTCAGATTTCTGAACTCCAAAGTATATACCTGACTGATGGGATAAACACAAGAGAATTTTCTTTATGAAATATTTATTCTGAGGTTTTGAATTAACTTATTTTTACAACATTTGGTATTATTTTATTTTAGTACAGGAAATAATGATTTAGAAGTTTTGCCTTTAAGGTTACATTTCTTTAAGATTTCTGTAATATTTTTGAGATAAGGTGGCCAAGATTAAGAGACAAACCGAAGAAATCTGTAGAACCACCTACCAGAGGAAGCTCCTGCTTACCCTGCCTATATAATCTTCGGATTTCTATTTGCTTGGAACTTCATACCCAGACAGAGGTTGTCATGCAGAAAGGGCAGTTTTTATTAGGTAAATTGCTCTCTTACTATCAAGTGTTACAGGCTATACTGTCTAAGTTTCCCCAGTAGCTACTGACAATGTTATTAGGATTTGATTGACACAATATTCTTTCTTTGAAATAAAGAACTTTTTCTTTACTTTGAACAATGAAGCCGCATCAAAGCTTTCATCGCCCTCCCTCCTTGTGGATACGACCCGTATAGCCACTTTTCTAATACGGAA
>JAVCKT010019604.1:0-16225 GCA_032273925.1 Rhynchotus rufescens | reverse complement strand
AAACTTGAGACTCCCAAATGTATGAGATTCTCTTTTTTTTTTTTTTTTTTTTTTATTTCTTCAAATGTGGACTTGAAAAGAGTGATTTGTTTTGTAAGCAAATATAGAGCATGGTGCAATAAAAATAGATTTTTTTTTTTGCTTTCACTGACAAATTCTTCACTGACTTGTGGTACTGGAGAGCTCAAGCACTTCTCTTGCTGGGAGCTGCACTTGTCTTGCACCAATTTAAAAACAAGCAAATCAGTTTCCACTTCAAAAAATCCAATGAGGCCTCTGATTATGGACTAATTGAATTAAAATTCTTAGAAATGTTTCTAGCTCTTCAGCGAGTCATCATTTTTTTGTGGGCAGCCTTCTGCTGTCTTAGACCAGCCAGGAATGGTCCATGGGACCATGGGTTGAATAACTGTTCTATGGAAATTACATGAACTTCAAGTGTCTGAGTGATCTCTCTCTCACGCATACAAACACCCACACACTGTCTGTCTCTATTTTTCTCCTTGGAAATTAAACGTCAATAAGAGTATTTTTAGTTATTACTTTTGTGTATTAATGGTAGAGTGCTGCTAACAGATTATCTCAAACTTTTGTATGAGGCTTCAGTAAACACTAATTGTTGGCAAGCAGCCAGGCTCTGACAACCTTCTTTATATCTTGAATACATTTCCATTGCACAGCATCTGCATTTATTTCAGTGGAGGAACTTGCAGAGTTTCTTAGTCTGAAGTTCTGAAATTTAGCATTTTTTAGGCAGACAATTCCAGATTCTTCATCAGAAAGATTGTCCTTTTTTTCATCTTACTTTTGCAAATGTGAACTTGCTGTTGGTTTGAGAGAATTAAGGAGTGCAGAACTAGGTCGCAGATTTGTTGGGATATCTTGTGAGAAGTTATGAAGTTGAATTCAAACTTCAGACTTCTTACAGGAGGATCATCCGCTCCTAAATACAGCCTCCCACCATTCTCACCTCGTTAGTCCAACCTCGCTATGAAAAGACAAGGAGGAATAGCACTTCTTTGAGAACTGCTCTTGCTGGGAGCGCAGACTTTTAAGCAAACAAAGGTCTGTTTTTCAGCTAAAATCTGCTGCTATTGCATATTTTTAAAAATGCACGTTTTGAAATAAGGAATTATTTCAAGCTGTCATCAGTTTTCCCCTTTCAGCTGAGCCCCAGAAGCTATTCCCTGCCCCCACAAGATGTCAGAAAAGGTCAACTGTTTCGGAAGAACCTCGAAGCAAGATTAAATGCATCTGGAATTAAATCAGTTTTCAGGTGCTGCCCTGCATAACAACCAGATGTGTGGCTTGCTTTCACTGGCTAACTGCACAGCTGCAGCAGTACTTTGAACCCGCTACAACTTTGCAATTATTCCTGCAGAGCTGGGTCTGCAGAAGTCCCAAACATCCCCAATTCATCACAGCTCCAGAGGTTTACAATACTGCCAACCGCATCATCCAAAAATTGGGATTTCAGTCCCGAATTATCACAAGAATGGCAGGTTCTTTCTGCTTGTCTCAGCCTGATCCTCCCTCATTTCACACATAGCTTGCAGTAGATGTGTAACTCATGTCTAACCCACACCAGCACGCACAGCTTACCAAACTTTGCCTTCTCTAAGTGAGAATATTAGTTCAAGCACTCAGGAGAATATTAATTCAAGAAAAATAATAGACTTCAAAGCACAGTTTAGACAAAAGCGAATAATTCTGTAATATATCCATTTTAAAAGTATGACATCTGAACAAAGTATCGCAGGCTGCCTAATAACATTCTCCTTCTTCTTTCCTATTTTCCAAATTACTTCTAATTGAAAAAGGTGATCTAATCATTTCTAAGCCTTGCTGCTCAAAGTCATATTGATTATCAATAATATTATGGTTCATCTATTATAATGTTATTTCTTTTGGAAGGCCTTGTTAATCTTCTGCGTACATCTTGGCTAAATAGGCTTCTGTTACTAACATGGATGGAAAAAAAGGTCTCATTTCTACTCTACGTTTTCAACATTTCTTTCTTGAGAAAAAAAGTCTCTTTTCTACCCAAATATTTAATATAAGCAATGACTCTCTATCAGACAAATACATACTAATTTCATAAAGTTAATTGATTTCATAATTTCAGATGGTAAAACAATTCACTGCCATCTGAAGATATCTGGGTTAGTTTAAGTAGCCATACCATGCTATTTTAGACTATTTTAGAAGCTAATACAGCCAATTTCAAGCATTTGGGATAAGTTTCCATGGTATCATGCTGAACATCATGTACCATCATGTACACTGAATCATAAAGAGATTTTACACTATGGTCAGCTAATCTCAGACAGTCTGGCTTTACAAGAAACCCACATGCTTCAAGGTGACGTTGTTCATGTGGCTTTTTTTGAATGTTCACTTACCTTGCAATAAATGCATTGCACCTATAAAAACAGATATCTTACAGTGAGTGCAATTTACAGGGTGTCACAGAAAGCATTTTGTCACGGTATTCATTATTTCCTATGGAAAAGTGCAGTGAGAAAGAAGATACATTTAATACTTGAATTTCAACTTCAGTAACATAGGTTACAGTACACAGGTATTACCTTTAAAAGACGGGTAGGCTGTGAACATGCACAAATGTGGAACATTAGTGAACTCTACAGTTACTGAAAAAGAACATTAACAGTGAGCAGGGCCACAAAACATGTTCAGCTGAATGGTGTCTTTCTTTTAGCCTGTTGTCTTCCAAAAACTAATGTTTGCTCATCCATTTTTTTTTTCATAAGCTAATTATACCCTTGTCCATAATTAGCTTATTTTTCTTGCATTCTTAGTATAATTGAATTCAAGAGGTACTCACTGCTTCTGCACACAAGTCCAAGAATAAGGAGGATTGGGACCCTTATCAATTAATTTTTTTCATTCACTGATTATAGAAACAATGCAAGGCATCATGGCAAGGTGCTTTATCCCACACATCTGCTGTCACCACTCACTTTGTGATCTTTGCAATAAACCTCAACGTTAAAGTTGCTTTGTGCTGGCAAGCCTGGTATCACCCTTCTGAAGCTATACAAGCAGCAGTATCTACAGATGAGCTGAAATCTGCAATCTCACAGTTTGATATTTCTGAAGTGTTGATTTTTTAGGAAAAGCAAATTCAGAAATAGAACTTGAACAACTTTGATATTTATTTAACATTTGGCTAATAAATAAGAATCTTTATTCACCAAGATTAAAGAGATTGAAAAATACCTCATTGTATTCTCCTCACAGATCTGAACTCACCAAGTGTCTCAGACCCCCACCATAGATGCACACTGAATTTATTCATTTAATTCTACAGCACATAACTAATATTAAGTCAAAAGTCTCAATGGTTCTCAGAATTTTTTTGTATGCTGGTCACACATGATATTAAAGCACACATACTTGGTTTAAATGAGACCATCATTCAAGAAATCTCTCTGATGTTTGTTTCATTTTAAGCTTTCATATTTAATTGGAGCTTTCTGCACAGTAGCTCACAGAGTGAGAACATATATGCGAGTATCCTACATAAGAACATGCGTCCGTGACAACAGACATAAAACAGATATTGATATGGATTAGAGCAAATGCCCCGTATTTCAAAGGAGTAGGTTGGGAGGCTTGTTTTTTTTCCCTGATGTGTGCTTTTACATAGCTTCTTTATCCCTTAACTGAGAGCTACTCTGATACATCATCAAAGTAATTTAAGTGAGAGTAACATTATCAATTTTTACTATATCTATCCTTTGTCTGAAATCATCGGAGGAAAACTAAATGCTTAGATGGGTGTAAAACTAAAACCCTATCACTCTCATGGTATTACAAGAAAGTCACCATTGATTTTCAGAGGATTTTGTATCCTTTTGGCTGCTGCACATGGTAAAAGTTGAGACACAGGTGTGCGTAGGGCAAAAATGTTTTGCAGTACTCAAAGTGGCTGAGAAGGGCAAAGCAGGTAATGGAAAAAATAAGGTACTTTCATACGAATTCAATACTTGCAAAAAGACTGAGAAGAGAATATGGTAACAGCATGGGAAATAGCAGATGGTCTTAAGAAGATGAATCATGCAGGAATAAGAGGGAAAATTTAAAACTGAGAACTGAAATGTCTTTTCCACATGCTTTCTGGCTAGTTTTCCCAAGAGAATATATACAACTAAATACGCAATATGATTCAAAAGATGATCAAATATTTATAGCAAAGATTTACACCTTATAAAATATATAATACACCATTTTGCAGAAGAAGTGGTAAGTCTCTAAAGGCAAATAGTATTGCTTAGCTACTAGAGAACAGGATAAAACAAAATATCTGGGAACATACCTGGGAATATCAGTGTTAAATTTCTAAAGCTTGTCAGCATCTCCAAACTAATCTCTCAGTCATTATCAACAACTATAGGATCAACATTTACTGATCAGTGTGAACTATACATTTTCCCTTGGCTCAGAAAAAAAAAACTGAGAAAAAAGTCACACTCTTCCGTGCTAAAATGTTTATTGAAATATTTATCTCAGAGTGATTTTAATGATACTGTTATAGATGTTGTTTATGATATTGATTTGTATTACTGCAATGCCTAGTATGGTGCCTGGAAATTAAGGGTCATATATGCTACAACATGCACAAACACTTTGGAAGAGAATATTTCTCAAAAAAGAGATGATGATTTCAAGGGAATCTTGAGACATTGGACATTTGAAATGTTCTCAAATTCAGTGACAGGAGATATGTAACAAGTATAATTTATATTAAATGAAATATTTTAATAAACTATTTTATGGTACTAGTAAGAGCATTTTCTGTGTTGCAGTATAAAAATCTTTTCTATACAATTTTCATAGTTCTTATTGCAGCACATGTACAATTGAAGAGTATTTCTTCACTTTAATTCAACATATTATTAATTTTGCTTCTTACTCTCTCAGAAGGGCTAATCATTGCATATTATGAGCCTTTGTAGTATGCAAATACACAGAACACTGTTTCCTCTGCTCAAGAAAACATTACTAAAATTTCTATAAACAGAATTGTAAGGATTTTTTTTTCCATACACAATGAAGCTTGTTAGGATTTCCTTTTGATCATTTAGCTATGTAATACTGTTAAGAGGTGCTCCATTAACAGCAGCTGAACTATAAAGATGTTGCCATTGCTATCACAGCAGTGACAATCAGGTTTTCCTTTAAAAGAATATGGAGCTGTGCAGGGAAGTGGGATTTATAATCCTAGCAAATTCCCAGATGTCCCTAACCCACCGCATGGTCGTACAGGAGAGCTGTGCAGCATGGTACAGACCTCTGTGGAAAGAAGTAGGGGTGAGAACAGGGCTCGAGCACCATTTTCAGTGTGTGAGCTCAAAAGGCAGCTCTGATACTGTTTCAGGACTGAATCAAAATTAGATTTATTTATCTAGACCCCATTCTTTTTAAAGAGGAGAAATCCTAACTGCTGTGAATTTGCAGAATTCTGTCTCCTCCCTACTTTTTTTCCTCTCCTCAAAGCTGAATCAATATTATGGGACAGCAATCAAGTTTTCATAGCAATTGGTGAATGAAATTTCACCAAATTGTAATTAATAAAACTCCAGGGTCTGGCATGCAGTCACATTTTTGAGCTAAGACCTGCAGAGAGCAGCTAGTTTCTATAAAATTAATTGGTTTCACAGAATCATACTTACCCTTGCAGTAGCACTAATTTCAACAGAGCTACACTGAGCTCCTTAATTAGGAAAATAAATAAATAAATAAATATAACTTCAGAATAGCAAATCCAAATGGGTGCCTCTAATTTCTAGCTATACTACACGAAGAAAATTAAAATATATTATGACTATAATATGGCACCTTGGGCTAATTTACATGGTGTTAACTTCGCTTGAGGATAAGGTTGATGACATTTTTTAACACAGTATCCTTCTTGTGGATAAAATGTAAAAAGTTCCATTTTTTAAGGTATTTGTGCTAAGAGCACTATAAAATTTCATCACTGCAGTAAGTTTCCAGCTGTATTAATTAAGTGCCCAAGACAGTCATACTGCGCGCAGAACATTTCCTTCAAACAACAGTGTCCTCATGCCAGTAGCATTCATGCTATAAAAACAAGTCTCAAGATGATTTCTATAAATCCAGCTCCCTGCTTTTTATGGAGATTTATCAGGATGACCCAGGCACAGCTCTAAGTACATAGCGCAGAAATATCTCCCCGTTACGGGAGCACGAGGGTTATAAAGTCAAGCACACACGTGTGGGGAGATGCCAGCTGCGAGGCTGCCTGCATAACCTCACGTTGACTTCCTTTTGCTCGAGTTACCAAACACTGTAATGCTGTGGGCAGAGAGGAGCCCATGAGGAAACGGAGGACTCTGCATTCGCTTCAAGGTTCAAGCAAGGTGCTGTAAATCAAGTCTAGAGAAACCCGGTCTAGAGAGGCCACGGCCGAGGCAGCGCTTGGGTGCAGGGCTGCAGCTGGGGAGAGGCCGCAGCCACTGTCCCCGCAGGCCCCAGGGAACATCCCTCGGGCCTAGGCGGGAATGGGGCTGCCCAGCCCAGAACATCCCTCAGGCCTAGGCGGGAATGGGGCTGCCCAGCCCAGCTCCTGTGGGACAGGCAGGTCGCAGCAGGCAGCAGAACCTGCTGGGGGAAAAGGGGCCAGGAACAACAAGCACAGAGAGGAGCATCTCTAATCACGGCCCCCAGCCCTGTTCTCCCTAGTTAATGTCTGTCTCTGTCCTTAGTCTAGGCTTTGTAGAAGCAACTTGCTGTTTTTGTCCTCTTCTCTTTTCCTCAGGCTCCTTCGCCCTGGTCTCCTTGCAGTAACATGGCTCCTCACCGCAGGGCAGCCCACCACACATCACCCTCACTGCCCTGGCACGGGACAGGCCCTGCCTAGTCCCAGGTAAGGTGGGCAGCATGGATTTTCTTTTGTCCTAAACTCATAACTGAAAAAAAAAAAAAAAAACCCTAAACAATTTTTTTCCAATTAAAATCAGGCTCGTTTCAGCCTACGTATTCCTAGGGAAGGAAACATACTTTCTTCCAAATTCTCTCTCTGAAACAGCTGAATCATTCTGGCTGAAACTATCCAAAAATAGAGCCGCAGGCTGATACCTGACACTGCAAGTTTCAGACTGAGTGACGGAAGCTTCATGAAGCTAAGAAATCCTCATAGCAGGTTCGTATAGCAAAATGCGTTGAGCAGCTGCACCTATCAGCCCTACTGACAGCATTAACACATTACACCAACAGAGAATTTCAGAGAAAAATTAATTTTAATATATATATGCAGCTTATGGAGACCATCCTCTACATAAACTACCATCACTTCTAAGGCTGTAGTCAATACAACCTGACCCCAATGTCTGTACAGGTAATTCTCTTCATGAAGTCACTGTTAAAAACCCAAACTCTCGCTATTTCCAGAATATTTTGCCTTAGTTTTTTTCTTATAATCACCCTTATCTTTACCAGCTAGTAGTTTCAAACGGTTACCCAAGGGCAACTAAAACTGGCAAAACAAAGCAGCAGCATATGCTGACTTTGATGTTGTTGTTGTCCCTCTGGTTCCTGTTAATATACTGGAGAAAAACATCTTTGATAACTAAGCAAGGAGAGAGGGAAAGAAAGAGAGAGAGAAGTTCATATTCAGAAAAAGCCAGAAGGCATCAGATAAAAGCTGATAAAAAGTAGGTCAGCTAATGATTCACAGCATCCAGTGTTCGCAGAACCCTGCTAACAACAGCAGGGAAGATGCAAATGCAGAAGCTGAAGTCAAACTTTTCATATAGGGGCATAGATATAATGGAGATGATCAGGTGCGCATCACTGGGCCTGGAGAATGTGCAGATGTGGGGAAGGGACCTTAGCCAACGTTTGGCCTTTGTTTAGGGCCCACTAGGAATTCAGAGGTCTGGAGTTGAGAACCCGTCTACTCTGTGTTGTCAGTCTCTGTTAACATTGATAGTTCCATGAGTTCTCTACTGCAGAGATCCTCACAGCCTTTTTTTTCCCCTCTCCTCTGTCATTTATTTATTTTTCTCTTCGGGATCAGTCATGGCAGTGTGCATGGGTCATACTCTCAATGGTAGCAGAAGTGCTGATACGGTCTTTGTCAGCAACGGTTCTCAGCTTTCTGCTGGCTGGGTTCACTCATCACTCTGAAATGAGTTGGATTCACCCAGTGCTTGAACCTCTTTTCAAGGGGTAGGGAGCTGTCATGAATAATGAAGGTCTTTGGAGAAGGTAACTCATAAGATTAAGACTGCTTATGTTTACAGCCACCCTTTAAACTGCTGGCAGTGGGGATTTATAAAGTCTTCTGTGGGGAAAAAACAGGCTTATTTATAAATGAAGCCTCTTATATCCTCACTCTGCAATGAGGTCACCAAGAAGTACACTCAGCTCATAGGACTCATTTCAGTTTGAGATTACAGCACTAGAAAGTCAAATCTCCTCTGCATTAACCAGCCTAAAAGTACGGAAATCCTCACAGACTCCACCAGCAAGGAAAGCTCAAACAAGCTCATGGATGTTTTTCCTCTCTGCTTGTGACTGTGTAATAAGCCCATGGCAACAGCAACAACTGCTTAGAAGCAAAACAGGAGTAATTTATTTTACTTATGCTTTAATGTCGTTTGTCAGCTTGAAACCGGGAGAGTCAAATCCCTTTGACCAGCCAGGTCTCCCCAGACCACAGGCAAGGACTCTCTGGGCCACAGTAGGAGGAGGTCTGCAATATTGACTGCACGCTTCCTTTTGCGCTGAAAATAAAGCCTGTGACATTTATTGCTGCAACAGCACTTCACTGCCAACTCGTTCATTTAATATTTTTGACAGAACATATTTTTATATGAATTACAACCAACTCTCAAGCAATGAAGAGCGTTCATCAGAAACTCCACCAATGCTGAGTTGAAATTCCAAGCCCGAACCCTGATCAGCCTGGGGTCAGGGACTTGGCCTTGTGTGAAGTGGCATCAGGTGACATCAGAAGAAAACTTGGCCCATGATCTCAGAGGCCCAGGCTCCTAACTACTGTGTTTGTGACAGTCTGAATTCATGTCCGTTTTGTCATTGACAGATTCTATTAACAGAACTAAAAGTTGTAAGATAAAGCTCAAACCTGATCAATATACATAATCAAAACCAGACAATACATCTCCAAAAGCTTAAAACAAAAACTGACCAGAAATGTCATGTTATTTTAACAAAATTCCAAAATGAATTTAATATATACTCATTATGAAAAAAGAAAAAAGAGAAATTTCACAGTATTTTCAATTTCCTTTTTAAATTCATTTTTCATTTAAAAAAGGCTTAAAATGTTGTATAAAAATCTTGAAAAGCCAAACCATAAGTATTTTTATCATCTCATATTATGCTTCCATCAATTCCCCAGTTCTTTAAATTTGGTCTATAGGATTTTTTTTTCTTCACTCAAATTCCCAGAATAAAAAATGTGAAATTTATTTAGAAATTAATTTTGTACCCAGATGTACTTAAATTAAGGTTATTAGGAAATTATTATTGAATACTCATTCCCTCAGGATGCACTGGGCCAAATTAATTTCTATTAATTAATCTCCACTGATTTCACTCTGCTTTCTCCAAAAAGGATTTGAATTTTATTTCTTCAAAATGTCAGCACACACCATTAATATTTCTCAGCATTTAAATTTATTCTATGTTCTTAAAAAGGCTACCCCAAAACAGAAAAAAAAAACCTCTGGCAAAACATTTTATTTTCTCCCTACACAGTGAAAAGATAAAGCAGTTCTAAATTCTGTATTCAAAGCAGATTCCAATCTAGCCTTTGCTTGGTGTGCAATAAAAACACAGACTAAACTGAAAGATGAGTTTATTTTAATTAAGGGGAATTTTAGCTGGAAGAACGTGTCTCGTTATCAACTCTCAATCAGAGATACTCTTCTCAAAATTCTTCTCTCCCAGCCAAGTGCAAGTCTGCAGTGACATGAGTAGCAGCTAACACTCTGCTGTGTGTTAGCACAACATTTGCTGTCATATTTTACTTGGGAGACGCCAGGGCACAAGCCACGCGCCCCTGTGGTCCCAGCGAGCGGGAGCCCCAGGTGGGTCCTGCGCCCGCCACCCCCATGAGCTGCCCAGTTACTGTCACCCCTGCACATGTAGAGGTAGATGCATCTAGAGGCAGATGCATCGCTCTCCTTCATGCACCTGTATCTTGTACGGGTGTGAATGGACACGTCCCGCATGGGCCCCGCATGCGGGGACATATCCTGCATGGGGCAGCACCTGAGCGCCCTCCAAAGCCATCCATGGAAGCAGCTATAATGTCATATCTATACAGCCTGTCCCTTAAGTAAAGAGAACACACCTTCTGTGTTTCCAGGAGGAGTATTGCATGCTCACCCAAGAAGCACTAAGGGCTATGCAACAGCCCTTCTTATCATTAAAAGAAATAAATGAAAATGCATTCGTGGTATTCCAGTTACACCAGGAAGGAATCTGAGTCTATTTAACAAGTTTAACAGGCATGCTGGAGGCTGCCCAGGCAGTCAAGGATTTCTGTCTATTATTTAGATACTTCATCTAGAATGTAATAAACCATTTTGAGACAAATTTTTAAATTACATTACTGATGTAAAGAATTACATTAATTGCATATAAAAATATTTAAGAGATTACACAAAGAGATTTAAGAGAAATCTCACGAAACAAAACCTCTTCACGTAACATTTTAATTTCTCTTATATCCTCAGAAAATCACACTGATGCTCAGAATCTAAAAGATGTAAGTCAACATGGTGTCTGCCTACAGTTTCATGCTCTATTTTTGCTGCCCTTAGCATAATAAAATAGAAACAAAGCCCTTTTGAATCACACGTACTCTATACTTGCTTTACAATATTCACGCCTTTGTAGGGCAGATGATACTCTAATCCAATGTAAACATCTGACAAACTGCAGACTGCCCAAGATTAAAACCCAGTGATGTATTTTAAGCCTGCTTTGTTCTTCATACTTAAAAAGGAGTAAAAAGAAACAGCAAAATATACATTTTACATTTTATTTTATTTTTTTCTCTCTTATACCACATTCTTCACATGGCTTCACTTTCCAAGAGAAATGGACATTGGCATAATTGAGGAGAATAACAGATGGTCCAAATCACATGTGTTCAGCGGTCCCTCTCTGGGCCTGTTTCCACAACTTGCAAAATCACCCAGTGCAAGAAGCAGATGAAGAGACAAGAGAGGAGCAAGGAAGCTGCGACTCCTGAGCAGCCCCGAGCCTCACAGCCTACCCAGAAACAGAAGTTAAAGGCAGAATGCCTACCAGTCCCATATATTATAGAGAAATTAACTCTTACAGAGAAATTCCATAACCTTCATTAAGGAAAGAAGTTCATGTTTATGTTCCAGTTAGCTTCACTTACAAATTTAAGCTGAAATTATTGTGCTATGCAGTAAAAAGCAGAGAGATAAGAAAGCCTGTAGATGGATTCCTTTCCTCTATAGTTTCAGACATGGTGCACCTATGGAAACACAACTGCCAAGTGCTTTAGGGGATTTAAGACAACAAGCATGTACAATTCTGCTAAACATTTGCATTATGTAGCAGTAAAAGGGTGCTGAGCCTTAGAGCTACTGCAACATGATTAATAGACAATATTAACAGAGTTATTAGCCTACATCTACAAAATATTATGTACCTCCTAAGGTGATAAACATAACTAATTTATGTTACTTTCAAAAACATGCAGAGTGTCAGGCCCTTCTGTATACCTCATTGGAAAAGGCACCTGAGGATTACAGAAGCAAGTCTTACTGGATGATAAAATGATATGGCCTTGCTTGAAAGGCAGAAATCAGGCACACCTCTTTAACTATATAAAACCTGTGTAAGACCTACAGTATGTTTAAATCAGCATCATTAATAACAGAACTTAAAGACCTCAAAGAGTTTATTTTTTACCTCCGAAAATACTAGGTAGAAAGGGCATAAAATGTGTGCAGCCTATAATTCTTCTGTACTCTTTTTCACATAGCTGCTTGTGAGGTTTTAGACCATGAAGGAGTCACTCGACAGACAAGAGGAGGTTAAACTAGTGCATTTTGAATCTTCTTCAGCAGAAACCTCCCTGACTTGCAAAGCCAAGTATTGATCTGTACATTTCCCCGTGCATCAAATCAACATCAAACTTTCATCATGTGTATTCGCTTTTCAGATATTGCTGGAAATAACAAAACATCCAAGCAAGTGAATAAATAGGCACCTTATGGAACTTGGTACTTTTCTGTTGTGCACCATGAATGGTGCAAGATCAATCTGCTGATGAACAGTATAACTGTGGAAAAAAATGAGTAAAATCAGACTTGATGCCTCCCCTAGTATTTTTTTTGGGGGGAGGGAGGAAGAAATTCCCATTTCTTTGCAAAGTACCCACATGGCACTTTGCACATTGCATACAGTGAGACAGCTGAAAGCCAGCCAGGGAAGGAGTATGGCCAGGATTTACTTACAGCCTGGATGTCCTGGCACATGGCAGGGAACAACAGGGACTATTACAAAAGCAAGTAAGTAAGTAAGCTCATGTTATCATCAAAGATACTTTGGCCAGCACTGCGGATCGAAGTGGTCTGTGCAGTCCCTCGAGAAAGGGAAAGCTGCCTCATTTTGTCCAAGCACTGTATTTGCATCTCAATAGGGATGCACTTGGCATTAGGATGTAATTTTGTACATTGAGATCAGAAGCTTTAAGCCATTTTTATTCTTATTCTCCATCCTTTTTATTCTCTTTTATTCCTATGAACCCACCCAGCATTCACAAACTGTTTTTATAGCAACACAGCCGTTTTTTTCAAAGTGATGCTGGTTTCGACTGGCTCTGCGGTGGTGCCCCCCAAAGAACCACACACTTTGGAATTCACATGGGCTTGTAAGAGCTGGAGGAAACACTTAAAATCAGCCAGGTATTGTGTCCAACTGAGCCCCTTGGAGCGAGGCTGCCCTCGAAACCTGCACAGTGCTCACCTAAAAACGCCTGGCTTGCTTTTACCAGTCCTTCACGCTGTCTACCCCTTTCTTTCCTCTTTACAGCGTGGATACTTTTTCAGCTTCTGTTCGTGCTTTCACATTCTCTCACTCTTCACTCAGGTAACCTTGCCAAAAGCAGGTTTTGTCAGGTAAAGTAATTTCCATCACATTAGAGAGATTAGCTCAGTTGATGCGGGTTACACACAAGAGGCTCAAGCAGGCAGTCATAGGCTTGTCTGACAAATGCCAGCTTAATTTTTTTTCCCTCAGCTGGATACAAGAGGACAGACAGCCAACTACTCATGGAGAGATGCAATGAAGCAATCAATTAAAAGCACAGCTTGAAAGAGGGTAAAGACACTGAAAGGTTAACATAAATACTTTTTTTTTTTTTTTTTGCTACTAGGAGAATAAATCAAATCCACTGTTAAATTTCAGATGGGGACTTTCTTTCCTTCAGGGGCTTGTAAATACTCACAGCAGAAGTGTCGTGGTTTTAATGATGGGGATTCAACAGGAGGCTACAGCTGGTGCTTCAGCTCACCCCAGCCCCGCACTCCCAACAGCGCCAACCTTGCATGGACAGCATCTAAGAAGTCAACATCACTGAGCGGCAAGGAAAAGATGGGGCTAAAAAACTCAGCACTGGCTCCACTTATTTTTTTCCTAGCCCGCTTCCAGTCTTCAGAAGATCAAAGGGCACACAGTATGTCCTTCTGGTGTCACTCACTATACCTTTCAGCTAAAAAAGAAGACCTTCTCTGGAGGTCTTCAAAACCCGCCTGGATGCCACCCTGTGCCACATGCTGTAGGTGTGCCTGCTCGAGCAGGAAGGTTGGACTAGATGATCTCTAGAGGTCCCTTCCAACCTTGAATATTCTGTGATTCTGTGAAAACTATGTGAAGCAGCACATTTATCTGGAGAACACTATTCCTGCACCAGGCTAGTAAGTTTTGTCTATTTTTTTCACTTTAAAACACAGTATATCCTAAACTAGTGTGACATCAGTAATGAAAAGCCACTACATGGACAATGATTCATGAAATTGTGTAAAGAGCCCCATCATTCTTTTGGTTTAGCCTGAATTTCAAACTAATATCCAGCTATGAACAAAGCTGGCTCACTTTGAAATTCTGGCTGCAAAATCATGTCAGATTTGCCATTTCACAAGGTTTTGAAATTAATCCAGGTGACACTCAGTAGCTGACTTGGTTTTACTTTGTGATTTTATGTTCATGCAATCTTCAAACTCAAGGGAAAAACAGAGGCCAAGAAACCCATTGTGCTGAAATCAAGAGGGGGAACAAAACAGCATCTGTTTTTTTTTAATACAGTTTTATACTGTTCTCCTTTGCAGATATTCTCTTAACTTTCAGAAAGTCACAAGTTTCAGGTATAAGCAGTACCGAAAGTTTTTTTATTCAAGATTATTAGAAATGAAAGAATTATAATATTTTTGCCTTCTATTTGCTCATCTATTTACCTGTGTCCCTGTCAGCCTGGATAACGGGTACATCAGTCAGTCAAATGTCGTCCCAAGTCAGCACTTCTCTGTTTGGGTTTCGGACACTGCTGGAAAAGCCTTACGGAGCTAACCTTCAGGAACTGGATTTTTAAACCCGGTGTTCCCACAGAAAGAGACAATCTTCTATGGGGCAGCTGGAGACCATGGGCTTTACTTACCTGCCTGCAGGGACAGCACACAAATTGGCTGGTCCTGCAAGGAGGCAGTGAGAGGCTGAACCTTGGCCAGAAACCACATCAATTGTGCCTGCTGGAGCAGGAAGGTTGGACTAGATGATCTCTAGAGGTCCCTTCCAACCTTGAACATTCTGTGATTTTGTGATTCTGTGAAGTGCCCATCGTTGTTTTGTCCAGTTGGCACAGAGGGCACTCACCTCGGATTAGTGTTTTCCTCTGGACAGAGATCTCTAATTCCTCTAATTGCTGTCACTACAGTCAGAGCTCCCTCTCATGCGCTGCATCAAATCTGTGCCTGGAAATTAAGTTTTTAAATCTTCCTCTAATCCACTGATGAATCTATTGAGAAAAGTCTTTCCGTAAAAATCCTCCTTTGCCAAAACAATGTTGTTAGATTATTTCTTTAAATTTCAAGTGAAGTAGCACTTGTCTGCACACAAAGCATAGTGCTGGTAGCAGTCCCCAGAAAGGAGGAGTCAGCCATTAATTCTACGGCATTTTTGTATAACCAAATAAATTACTCTGTGTGAATGAGTTCACAGCTCTGAACACATCATAAGGGCATGTTATCTGTTCTGTTGCATCAATACCATTAAACAGTGGGTGGTCTATTATGTGGCTTATTCTGGTTTTTGGCGAGTGCAGTTAGTTTGGCAAGCATTTAATCAAAGATAAAATTAAAAAAAAATATTTTCCTCATATCTTTCAGAAATTTTCCATTTGTTAAAGAAGGTTATTGGCTGGGGAAAAGCCAATATTCTTCAACTTACCTTCTACCTTGAGGAGTTTAGTTAGGTAGAATCTCAAACCACATTGCTCAGTAGGTTTGACATGGAGATTTTGTGAAAGTTTTATAAGAATTTTGTGAATGTTTTAAGGAGGGCTATTAATACGTGTTGTATTTACTGTTGTAGTATCTAATACACAGCAAGCCAGTGGCATATAACATTTGAAGGCCCCAGTGTAGAGGATTGTGGCTTAAGAACAGGATTGTAATAAAGAGCATTACCCTTGTATAAATGTCATTTCTCCTTCTCTGCTCTATATGAGCATCCAGTGCAATCCACCTCTATCACACCTTGGCTGCAAGTTGCAGAACAATTGTGTTACAAGTCCTCTGAATTTGCAAGTTTTGCTCACATCAATGAAAGATCAAAGTCAAAAAGCAAGTGTTTTTGAAATTTCGAGGAAGAAAGAAAACTTTACTTAAGATATTAACTTTAATAATTCTGTTAGAAGGAATAATCTGCTTTGAACTTCTGCAAGAAAACTGTTTATGCATATACACATGTGAAAATACTCTATGCCTAGTGTGTGCTATAGAGATACAAAATTTACTGGATGTCTTATGTCACAACTTGCAAGTTTTTGGCAAGAATACTGCTCACATGTTCTTTCTGATGGGTTATTTTTGTATCACTGTACCTCCATGATAACACACTCCCCTGGAGTGTGTATAATTTTATCATACTGAGGCCAAAAACACTATCT
>JAVCKT010019603.1:21554-40346 GCA_032273925.1 Rhynchotus rufescens | reverse complement strand
AAGGAAGGAAGGAAGGAAGGAAGGAAGGAAGGAAGGAAGGAAGGAAGGAAGGAAGGAAGGAAGGAAGGAAGGAAACTTTCAAAAGGTGTCAGCACAGTTGCTGAACTAGTACATATTAATACATTACACTGACATCAGGGAAACTGTACCAATTCGTTGAACTGAGGATATGTCTTACTATCCACATGCAGTTATAAATCTAAATGGTGAAATCTAAGTTCAGTGTTCTGCTTTGTAGTCTCACAAAAAATGGTATCACCTTTGAGATGATTTATTTCAGTTTTAAACATCCAGAAAGCCTCAAACCACAGAGAATACTCCACTTTTCTTCTGAATGCTTTCTGTCTGCTTTTCAGCATTGTTTACAAAACGTATTACGACACTTTCTTTACCTCAGACTGCGAGCGTGAGTGGGCTCCCCCCGTGGGATTTTCACAAATAAATCACTGCATTGCTGATTGAGCTCCTTTATGGGCTGGATGTCCTTTAGCACTTCCACACAGCTAGTAACTCTCACTTCCCCGTGTTACGCTACACCGACGTGTGGCTGGGTTTCGACTGGTAGCAATATTTTCTGTGTCGATGTGATAGCTCACATCCCAGTCTGAGCAAACTCAGCTCTCTCCATACTCAGTGCAGTGGCATTGGCACTTCATGTTCTTGGTTCCTTTGTGCTTTTCTATTGTTTCCCCATACCAGGCTACTTGGCGGTTTTATTCTACCGATGCCAGCCGAACAAACCTGACAGCCACCTGGCGATATTATGAAAGTATTCTTCCTCCCCTCAGGCATGTATCAGTGCTATGAATGATAAAAGAAAGCCATGACTTGTATTGGTTACTAATCTGCTTTTCAATTTTTTGTTTCATCCCCTGCTCCCTCTTGCCTTGTTTTTCTTTTTTTATCATATATCCTGCACGTAGTGTGTATGGCGTAGTTATGCGGCTGATGAGAAATCGGTTTCCATTGCTACCTGGAAGCCTCATTTGAAGGCCTTGCATACCTGCAGCCCTACAAAGTAGGTACAACTGTGGCAGCTGGTGCTGTTCTTGATGTCTGTTCAAGCTTTTAGAGAATTAGTATTTGTCTGTTTTGTCTTGTTTTGTCTTCCCCAGTCCTCTCATTAAAAATTCCAACTAACAAGTCAGGCCAGTGTTATCTAGGAGCTTAGTACAGTGGGACAAATACAAGTCATTTCCATTGATCTTGAAATATGTCAATGAGCATAGGCATTAGAAACATTCTCTCCCACAAAAAAACATATGTCAAGGTTAAATTTTCCTACTGTCCATGTTCCACAGCAGCAGTGCTTTACCAGCAATCAGAACTCACTGGTAATCACAATCTCCATTCTGAAGTTGCATTAATTCCTCCTGCATGCTGTCAGTCAGGATGTATTATTATTTATAACAGGCTTATAGAAGAACCTGTCTCCTGGAGAATACTGCTAATTGCTGGGCAAAAAGGGCTCCCTTCAGTCTTGATCCGGAGCCAAATTTGGGTAGAAATCCATGTTACTTTCCATAAACACGAGTTTGTCCCCATTGAAGGTCATGAGGGACCTTCATCTCTGACCTTCAATGGGGACGTGAGGGTCCCTGACGTGAGGGAGCGGGGAGCCCAACTCACTGCCACTGCTCAGGCGGAGAGCGCCCCAAATGCCCCCGCTGCGGGTCCCCTCTCCCCAAGCCCTGCTTCCCGTGGCTCAGCACCAGCTGCTCTTCCGCTAAATGTGCTGGATGGGCACCTGGGCTGGGGGTGGGCAAGGAAATGTGCCCCTTCCTCTTGCTCTGAAAGAGGCCTGCGTGCCCAAAAGCAGACTTGCTTGGAGGCTCCGTCCCTGATCATTTGTGCCGTGACATGCACATCTCTTCGTCCAGTCACTTCTGTGTTAGGATCCACAGTCTTTGGAGCAAATAGACATTTGAACGGGATTTCTCCTTTTATCAACTCAAATCAATATATTTGTTAGCCCAGTACCAAATTCTCACCAAGGGGGAAATTATAAGATTAATACAGATCTCATTCCTTAAGTTCATCAGTATTTTCATATTCTTTGCCCAGACTGTACCCATGTTTAAGGCTATAGTTACAAGGGGGCGAAAACATTATGGCATTCAGTATCTCCTTAGGGGAAATCACAGCCCCTATTATACACAGTCAGTGGAAGGTAACGTAACAGACTTGATGTCACAGTTTGACAAAGAAAAGTACATAGATATATTTTTTTTTATTTGTTTGGGTGAGAATCCACAGAGTACTGGTAGTCCAGGGCAATTCACTAGTTCACTATTCACTAGCATAAGATTTAGCAGAAGGTAGTAAATTGATTGATCCTATACAGGGTGTAAGTCAGAGAATAAAAGGTGTTAGATAAAGATTAAAAAGAAATGGAATGAGAGTCTTATAGGAAAGTTGCGATAAGCATCCTAACTGTTGTTATTGCAGACAGTTCAAGAGAATTAGTGGTTTCTCTCAAAACTGGGTGATGAACATCCACATGACAGTAAAAAGGTAATCGTGTGCCAAGAAGCTCAGCCAAATAAAGGTTTGGCTGGGCACCCAAAGCTGATCTTTGAATTTCAAAGAGTTGACAAGAACAGAGCCATAAGTAATCCATTACCACAACTATAATTCCAAAATGCTTCAAACTAAAAGGAGCTTTTAGATTAAAAGTTACATGGAATATTGATTTTAATAAGTGAGCAATTCTTTTGCCACATACAAACAGGTTGAAGGCAGCATTTGTATAAAGAAATGTATATGAAATTTTATAAATAACCATATAAGCAATGAAACTGGATCCCTAAAAAACCTAAACCCTAACCTAAAAAAATCTAAAATGACTGTCCCTCAAAAAGTGCATCTAATTGTTATTTTAAATAAGCATATTGCTGTAATATCCTAAAACTAAACCATTTTATTTACTAGAAATAACCTTATCTAATAAGAGTCTACAGCCTTCTGTTATATATGTGTCAGCAATGCATTTTGCCTAAGTGCTTTGCCAACTCAGTCTGCAGTGGTATGTACGAAGCATGTTATGCATGTGTTAAAACAACCGAAAAGTTTATTTTTCAAAAGCATTGTAGTTACAAGTCTTGCCTGAATGTTTTTGTGGTTGCCCTGTAATGTGTGTGTTGTACACTACTTTATTTAACATACCCATTTACAGTTTAGCATATATCTAACATCATCTGTAACTAAGTAATGTGATTACTATCTGCATAACAAATATGTTTTTCCCTCCCACTCCCTGACCTGAAGAAAAGAACAAGGGGAAGCTTCTAGCAGGTTTGTAGCTTCTTTTATTTCTTATATCTTCTAAATCTTTTTCTTCTTAAAGAGCTTTAAATAGTTCTGCACAATAGGCTCAATGAATTGTAACGCTTTACTGATAATAAAGACAGATCTCATTTGTATCTAGCTTACACGGATAGGATAGAGCTGCAGGGATTTGCTTCTTTGTCTCAGTTTTTTCCTAGGAGAACTGGGTTTTATGCTTTTTAGCCGTGTGCCTCACGTTGCTCTTGGTGCAGCAGTGGCAGATGAGGAGCAGCGCGGTCTGCAGGGCTCCGGCTCTGAGGAAGGATGATGCAGCATCGCAGGGGATGCCACAGGAGGCAGGTGGCCTTGCAGGCACCGACGTCCCCCTTTCCCTTGGCATTCCCTGGCTCCTCCTAGGACAGCAGTCCCTCAGGACGGCCGGCTTTGCTCTGCTTTGCAAGCAGCTTACCTGCTTGCCCGCCACAGCCGTCCTGTGGTAGCTCATAGACATCACCTGCACAGCCTGCTAGCCAGGACATATATTACGGCTATCATATATTACATATATTACAGCTCCGTCTTGTCCTCATTCCTTGAACAACAACAAGTCACTTTGGGCTTTTTGCAAGGTGAGCCCCAAGCTGGGGCATCAAGTGGTTGCACATCCCCTTACATTCCCATCTCCAAAGCAGAGTTTTAAGAAAGGGCAGTTTATTCCCAGCTTCACCCATGGGCACTTGCAGAGACAAACTTACTTATAAGAAGTAGAAGCTAGGTGAGAGAAACACCTCACTATCAAAGTAGTGATAATGACTGTGATTTTAAAGGAAGTCAATGATTTAACTTTTTTTTTAGTTTATATTTCACTCTTCAGAAATTCTTATTTATTATGTGCTTTTACTGCTGTGTATTAGGGTAGGTATAAAAATGGACTTGTTAACACAATATTAAAGACTTTTCTTTCCAGTGATTTCTACCAAATAGTGTATTAAAAACTGCATTTATAAAGCCAAGATAAACCTATGCTTTTGCAAAAGAAATAGCAGTGTGCATTTGCCAAGAAAATCCACAATTTTAACCTTTTTCTGAGATCCTAGTCTACAGTAAACAACCTACAGGCCACTCAGTGCTTTTTAAAAAGGTGTGTTTTTGTCAATGGCTGTTTATAATTCTTACGCTGATATATTGCTGTATGTTTGTGTCATTTAAAATACATGTTGTGTATGTGGTCTTTTGTGGTTAAAGTGTAAATGTAAAAACTGCTGCAATGTACTCAGAGGTAACTGTCCTCGACTATTTAACTTCTTTCTTACTGCAATGCTGAGTGACTTGCATGGGATGCTGTGTTAACTAAGTAAGCTGCTGCTTGTTCCACTCTACAAATTAAGATGTGTTGATACCAGCAGTGCATTGGATTGCTTTCTGAATATGCTCTTTGCTCTTTATTCCATTTTAGTAACAGTGCAGAAAAAGGTTTCTTGCTTTAGGTGAAAGATTGGATTTTTTTACTTATTAAAATGAATTGTGTTTGCAAACACAAATTTTGGTACTTCATCATTTACAGAGACCTGCAGTCTTTCATTAGGTAGCTAAGTTAGGTTGCTGATATTTGAGAACGAGCCTTGTGCTACTGAGGCTGCAGCTTCATGCTCATTTTAATACAAATATGTTCAACACGTTCTATTTTCTGTTTCTCGAAAGATCACATGTGTTCTACTTAATCATTTATCACAGTAATTAATAGCGGGCAGCCTTTCGGGTGTTTTCCTTGGCTGCAACTGGGCTGGCTCTGAGCTCTGCCAGAGCTCTGCAAGCAGCTTAAAATCCTGTATGGTAGATTAACTGTATCTATAAATCTATAGATATTGATCTGTATTTCACTATATCTATATCTATTTATTTCTGCTCAATTATACATTCTGGCTGAAGTTCTTTCTGTGCAGGGAACCAGCTCAAGGCTGATGAATCTTACAACACCCTGAGAACACAAGTGTTTTTAAGCTCTGCATATGCCACATATTGGTTTTCTGCAAAGAATGAATTACACCCATCTACTGCAGGCTTCTTTTATCATTTTAAATAAATAGTGAGCCTGAATAAGGATTAGCTACTCAGGCAACTCTCTCTGGTTCAATATGGTTGAGTTTTGCTAGAAGAGGAGCTTGGGGAAAAACGTGTATCATCATCCCCTGCTCTGAGACATTCAAGTACATGATACTCTGGAATTCTCTCCACACACTTCTGTATCATCTCTGTTTCTAAAAGTAGATTTAATGTAAATTATTATCTTTGCATGCACCACATGAAAAAAGAAACAACCTGTGATCAAGAATCTAACTTGATTTGGAAAACCTAACCCCTACCTGGTAGCGGATTGTGTAGTAACGTGGTCCTCTATTTCCCCTCACTCCCAGTAAGCTTTGTAGTAATAAACAGAAGCTCTTCAGGATGTACACCCCTCGGAAACATAGGTACTCAGCATCCTGCCTATTCACATGATGTTTGAGAATGCCAACTAACATCAGGTGCATGATTCATTGACTTCCTCTTCTCAGTGCTTTGAAGTTCCTTTCTTCTCCAAAGGACTCCTCTGGTTTCTTTTTCAGTGCTTGTAATTCCCTTCCTTGCTTGTTGCCTGCAATGACATTAATACAGTGGCAATAATACTGTTCTCTGAAGCTCATGCAGTCGGGCAGTTGCAGCACGTCGTGGTTTGCTCAGCCCCATTTTCCTCCTCTGCCTGAGACTTGAACTTTTGGAATGTATTTTCCTGCTGAGACCCGCAACAGTGGTTGAATATTTAGATAACACCATTTCCCAAAGTCCAAGAGGATATTTATAGCCATGGTAGTTGAATTCTCTGTCACATAACTAATAAGTGGCAAGGAATATTAAGATTCAACATGCTAGGCAATATCAACTGTTGAAACCTATAGGTGCTATTGAGAAGAATCCCCTTGGACACAGCTTTAGAAGCTGTGCCTGCCTCCTGTATTTATAAGGTAGAGAAATGCATGGGAAGACAACCATCTGCTTTAGTTGAATTCTGTTGAAACTGTGTCTCTTACCAAAAGTAAGAGGTCACCCTCCAGGTGACCCTGCGTGTGCAGGGGGGTTGGACTCGATGACCTCCGAGGTCCCTTCCAACCTTGGGCATTCTATGATTCATTCTATGATTCTATGATTCTTTTAGAGAAATCAAGAAATACCTCTTGGAAAAACTTTCCTTTGTAAAGTTTCCAGACAATCTTCTCTGAGATGACAGCCATTAGAAAAATCTAAAGTACTATTCTCTAGCTTCATTTGAATGAATGAAGAGCATTCAGTGCTCTTCATTTGACTATCAAAAATTTAGAGTACTTCACTCTCAAGTTTTCTAAAACAAAAATTAAAAATCAAGTGAAACACTATTCCCAAACTTATACTAATGGCTGAGCATAGGACATCAAATTCAATCTTACTGATGCAGTAAAGTTCTTATTAATGTATCTATATGACAGTGCCCTTCATCTTAGTAAATGATGCACAGACAGGATTTTGGAATGCTACAAAGGATTTTTTATTTGGCCTCCATTAGAAAAGTGGCTGCAGCTGTGCCTATGACAGGATGCCAGTGAGGTTAATCAGCTGAACTACTGACATCTGGTTACAGAAAAACTACAAATGCAATGTAGAAAACCAGCTGGAGTATAAATTCTGCATGAAGAACTCACATAAGGTCACAATTAGATCAGATCAAATGAGAAGAAAACAGAGAAGATAATACAGTTGTGTATATGCATAGGGTTTGTGAAAAGGAGGAATAAGCAACAAGCAGTGGTGAGGTTGTATATCTGTCATATATGCAACTCAGTAATGAGTTGCTCTTTGCAAATGTGCAAGTTCTATGTAGTTACCGTCCAACTCTTTTTCCCGCTGAAGGAGACATTCCTAACCAGGAGACAGACAGCTACTGACAGATTTGTTCATTTCTTTTCTTCTTTTCTGTTCTTCTTTTTAATAGATCTGTGTCCCTCCCTTACAGCCTCTTCTGCCTGTAACAAATGTCATGTCTACTACGACAAGCAGTATAGCCACTGCATACAGTCTGTCTAAACAAGGCTGCATTAAAAGCATTCACAAAACTGATAAACTCAATGTTTTGTTGGTGATATGAAGGCAGCACAAGATCTGTCAAGCCCTCAAACATGACAGAAGTGATGAATGGACTGGCTTCTTGCCTTGATAGCAGCTTGAGCTTGGCTTTGGGACACCCAAAGCCTCCCCTCGGTTTTCCCCTCCAATTCATACTTACCACCTCATAGTCCTGTCAGTGTTGCATTGTATTTGCTAGGAAGACATGTGAGCTTTTCCATCTTGAAGTAGTTGTAAGTACCCCTCCAACAGACTTAAATCCTTGTCAGTAGGGTACACTCTTGAAGCTGATTTTAATTAGGGTAATTGATTAAATACCTATTAAGTGGAAGTGAAGGGGCACAGCTTTGCTAATGTTGCAATCAGGAGGTCTTTAAGCCATCATGACAACAGGGTCTAATTGAGTTTTGTTATAGGCCGATTCTTCTTTTCTGACCTATCCTGAAGAATATAAAAGAGCTGTATTTTGAAATGCTAGTTATTAACTTAGCACCACCCTAGTAATATTAAATAAAAACTTTTGTGGAGAATATGTTAACTCTGAATAACCCAGCTGATCTTCTTGCCAAAGAAGGTCTAGAGCCGCTATCTATTTTATCTGTGTGTAGTAACTAGAATAGTAATATGCCTCACTGCAGTGGGTACTAGAGGGCTTTGCACCACTACCAGTCCGGAGCGCTTGTACTGCGCTTACAGTATTGCACATGGCTGTACTGAATTTACCTTTCAATGCTGATGCTTCAACAGTCACCCAGGAAGTTTAGCACCGCAAACCACAGAGTTTTAGGCAAGAAGAACCTCCGGTTTTATTCCACACAGATATTTAAATGGAGGAAATACTGCTGAGCCAATAGTGAAATGTTAACTCTGTTGAAATCATGACAAACTTTGTTATTTACTTCACTGAGGCTACACTATTGCTCATTATGTATCAAGAGGTATTAAGATGATTTTGAAAAGCACATGAGTATCTTCTGCATATTCAGGCTTTCAGATTTCAGGCTTTCAAGATTTCATTTCTGAATGAAGCTCGTCATTTCACAGGGATTGAAGTGTATTACAGGATGACGGCAATTTCCGATTTAGAAATGGCCACGGTTGTTTTTGGGACCCAAAGCCTCATTATTTTACGGAGATTGAAGTGTATTACAAGACGATGACCAATTTTCGATAACTCGAGCTTTTGGGACCCAAAGCTTCAACGACTTGAGGTTCATTTCTTATATTCCTGTACATTTCTTATATTCCTGTCAAGCCCTCAGACATGACAGAAGTGATGAATGGAATGGCTTCTTGTCTTGATAGCAGCTTGATTCTCATATTGAGCCAATATAGGGCGATTTGAGAGATATGATTCCTTGGAGATCCAACCCAAAAATGAATAAGTTTTGTTAAGCCATTTCATTCAGCTTGTTTTGGAGAATTTGATCTATGCATCTGAGCACCATGCTTCCCTTGTAGTTCCAATACAATCATCAAGACCAAAATAGAAAGCCCAAGCTCAACCACTTTTTAATGAAGAAAAAAAAAATCCCTTAAGCCTCCACACTTTAGAGTCAGTTAGAGCAACAGGCCTTTGCACATAGTTATGCAGAGGGTGTATATAGAGACACATATATACATCTTTATACATACACACAATAGATAGCATATACAAATACAAGAAACACAAGAAGAAATATCAGATCTTAGTTTCAAAAACATCAGTTTATTCTGTGAACCAGGATCTCTTCAGAAAATAAATACTTTTGAGAAACATTACATTTTGGATGCAGAAAAATATTTTCTCTCCTTCTGAATAATCTTTGCAATGTATGCGTTTGAAAGTAAATTTGTTTAATTAAAAAACAAGTGAATATTCAAAGCAGTACATACTAGCTGTGAATTATTAATGCAATGAACAATGAAAATGGCTGTTTGTGGGGAGGACTCTTCTTATGGTTGAAGTTAACCTTCGCAAGGTAACTGTATGAAAGTTAGGAAAGTCTACATGAACAAACTACATCTGAACTTTCATGCTGGTAAAATAAAAGGATGTGGGAGGTTTGATTCACACTGAAAGAGACATTTGAGAGAGAAGAAACTCAGAGACGAGTTGATTCCTCATCTCCAAGTAATCTCAGCTACAAAATGGCATGGCCTAGAAATGCCAGGTTATTTAATCTGTTTTAGTAAAAAATGACCCTTTGGGAAATGGTATTAGGGAAGTCCGGTATGCTTCCCAAAGAAGATGCCTGGGACTGTTTTAGTATATAATTTCCTTTGTCATGCACTGGACATATGATTGGACAGGCAGTTTTTTTCTTTTTTTCTCTGGCTTATTCATCATCTTTTCATACTTGATTACAGATCCCACTGGTACTTTTCTCTCTTAGAAAGCACAGTTACAGGTTATTAAATTAATATCTCAGTTATATTCTCTCCTAAAAAGCACGGTTACAAGTTATTAAATTAATATCTCAGTTATATTCTGACAAGCTTAGGAGCATGCATTGCTCTTACGCCTCGACTTGAAGTTAAGAAAATATCTGTGATGAAGCAGCTAAAAATACAGTAGTCCTGGTGTGCAATAAACCTTATAATGTCCAGTATAAACTTTAGAGGTTTTCACCAGTGCACTTTTTAAAATAAGGAAATCAAGACATTTACAGGGCTGACATCAGGCGGTTCAAGTGCTTCTCTGGACCATTCAATCAAAAACATATTGATGTGGTCCTTCAGTAGTGGATTAGGATTTATTTAATATACATTCTTTCTTTTAACTCTGATGGACTGATAAAGGCAGGGGCAGACCTGTAGTGGGTCTGTGTGGGACCATTTTGACAGTGTTTCCTGTTATTCCCTGTTTGTTTTGTGTAAAGGAGCTGTCATATTTGAATGGAATATCAAGTCACATATGGACCTTATTCATATTTTTCTATTCATGTCTGTGCTAAGAAGCTATTTTTAATACGACTCAGACTAAAAGTGAATCAGTACTAACATGGCAATTTCTTAAGGAATTTAGTGCATGTTTTTTTTCTGATTTTGCTAGTTTTGGGATTGTTTTCAGAATATTTCTGTTTCCTGACAGTGTGAATACTGCGTTTTTTTCCCATCTGGAGTTTTCTTTTCTGGTTTTCAGGTGGGAATTATGATTATCTCTAATTAACTGAGTAAATATACAAGTAGGTCACCTAGAGAGATGTGTAAATGATGAGAATGAATTTGGCAGTTTCAGTGCAGGTGAAACACAGAACTACTTGTTATTCTTCCCTGGGTGTCCTGAGAGGTCAGAGGGAAGTGGGACAGTTGATAAGAAACTCATGTTTCTTCATGAGAGATGGGACCTAAGCTATCATGGGCCAGGCCACGTCAGACAAGGGTCCCTGTCTCGAGTGCTTCACTGGTGTTTCAGTTACCTTCCTCATGACTAGTTGTGGGATTTTGGCTTTATAACTCAAATGGCAGCAGCGTGTACTGTCAGCTTGGCAGCGTGTAGGTCAGAACTGCATACATGTTATCCAGTTATTTACTGATAACTTTTACAACCGTAAAAAGAATCCCAATCTATCAAAATTCAATCAAAATGGAGGAGAAATTCTGTAAAATGGATTTTTTTCTCAGCAACTTAGCACCACTAAGATTCATTTGGGTCCGTTCCTTAGGAGCAGCGTAGGATAGTATTGGTAAGATATTTAGCCTATACCTTATGGTGGCCCTGTGTCCATTAACTTTGAAAAGACTCTACCAGGTACAAAGAATCTAGTTTCACGTTGACTGTGTGGTCCATCCTGGGACAGCCTGAACATGCTCTTTTTTGGTCTCCTGTTCACTCATAACCCAGAGTTTCCCTGTAATCATTTATTTTTGATCATTTATTTTTGATACAAGCTCCTGTCCCCCTCTATGTGGGCTGCCACCAGCCCACTTGGGGAAAATGGAAAAAAAAATTAAGCCTGCTCTGAGTCTACTGATGGATCCAGTGTGTTCTTGGGTCCTTACCTAGGCAAGCTTTGTTACAACGTTACACATTGGGACCTCCAATGCTAAAATTTGATGCTGAACTCAAGCATCTTGATAAGAGAGAAATGTTTAGACAACTTTGCAAGTGTTGGGAATGGCTATGGAAAAACAGATCCTCATGTCTGGATTCAGAGATTCCCTCTGTATTTCAAAGGAGAGAAATAGAATAAAGGAGAGAAGCAATAAAAAAAGAAATTTAGAATTCAGGTAGTTCAGGGTGGTTTGACTTTTAATTTTAGCCACTTCAGCCACAAGCCTGAAGTTGGGTAGAATCAATTCTGGAGGGAGATTTGGGAACCTACTGCAATTTCTGATTTTGCAGTACAGACTTTGAACATATCTGTGATGTTTACTGATGCCAGGAAAGATATCTTGTTACTCTGAAAGAGCTGATCCATGTGAACTTTGGAAGAATTCCCTTTAATCAGTTATTAGGTAGCCATGAGGTTAGTGATTTGGTGATGATGGCAAAGATAATACTTGTAAGTCAAAAGTAATGTAAGAGAGTAGCAGATATCCTGTGCCTCATCTGCAAGATGGTTAATGAGGATGAGGCAGAAAGACTCTTTCTTGTAAATGGGAGGATCAGCCTGAGGACATTCTGCCAGATTGGTTTGCAGACCTAGACCTAGAAAGACATTAAGGACAGGAGGCAATATGAGGCATCATCAAAAAGTTTACTAACTCAAATATTTTTATTCTAGAGGGTTTTTTACAATGATAACATGAAGCTCAGCTGAGATCTTGTAGGGCAGCCCACAACAGGCTACAGATGGCCTAAGAATAAATTTGTAAGAAGATAAAGCTAGCTCAAGAAGTTCTACTAAAGGCTGGCTTTTTAATTAGATTTTTTTTACAAAAATCTAATTATCTTCTGTGAAAGTTTCTTAGTTTCTTCAGACTTCCAAAGGAACACGGCAATGGAAATATGATCAGCTGTACATTATGTAAAGATCTATTAGCCATCCTTTTTATGGACTACCATTCTTACGCAGAGATGCAGATTCCCCCAGGAGCAGGGATTCCAAGATCTTCAGATCCCTGTACATCTTGATATATAGCTAGGAAACCTGCCTCTCTCTCTCTCTCTCTCTCTCTCTCTCTCTTGTTTCATAATCCTGAGATTCTCAAGTTATTTCTTTCCAGCAAGGCCAGGGACTCAGAGCTGCTGTGATATTCAGAACAATACATTACTTAGACATGGTGGAAAATTTCTTATGTGTAGAAATTAAAATAGGTATTTTGCAAAGGTGTGGGTTTCAAGGAATGTCCTGAGGAGAGGAAAGCAGCATAGCAGTCACAAGCTGGTGTTTCCACTACTCCGTCCACAGTCTGGGACACTTTTTTCCATCCAGCCTCTGGGACTATTTCTAAACTTATCAAGAGAAAAAAAAAAGACAATTACTTCAACTAATTGTAAACCAATTGCAATCTGTGAAGTTGATAACTGGAAATAAAATACAGACTTGGTTGTGACAGTGCCTATTGTTTGCTCAGAAATTAATTAGTTAACTTACAAAGTGGAAAAGTTTTTCTTGACTCCAAGCAGATTTTCCTGATCGAGGTAAAAGCATCACTATCCAGATAAAACAGGACCTGAGGGAAATGAACCTGAGCATTGTTGACATTCACCCTTGTGAATTTGTGCCATTGCACAGAATAAGCAGAGAAAATCTCAGTGTGGAGCTTAATGATGCTTGCCTTTCTTTTGGAAGGGGAATCGGAACTGTCTAGAATTAGGCTGCATGCTATTTTGCTTTTGTATTATTCAATGATTCTTTCATGCAAAATGTATTAGCAGTCACTGGAGCATGGATCAGAAATCAGTTTTTAATGCTGATACTAATATTTATAGAGAAATTGTCTTTTGCTCATCTTTATTTCATTGAGGTGCCACTATAAGGCAAAGTCAAGGTTGTTTGGACTTTGGACCTCCAGGAAACATTCTGCTAAGTGAAAAAAAATATATATATATTTTTTTTAAATTCACAAGTAAATCTCAAGTATAATAGATAAAGTAAATAAGTATCTATAGATATAGACAATGCATGTTGCTTTTTTTTTTTTAGAAAAAAAACCTTCATCACTTTATGGTTGAAGATTCATTAGATATAGTTACTTAAAATGGAATGGCTTTGATACTGCTTTTAGCTGGCAGAAATTATGCATCAACCTTTTCAGCTCCTCAGTCATGTTATAAAACAGGTTCACCAGAAGGTCCAGAATTGAATTAAAATGAGGCATAAGGAGTAGACCTATGAATGCTGCCAGGTGGCCTTCTGAAAAATTAATAGAGCCTGACCTAAGCTTTATTTATTTATTTAAGCTTTAAACTTCTGTTGTGCTTTGATGGAGGAGGGAAGGCAAATTTGGTAAGAGATGAATCCCTTTCCATTCCAGCCAATCCTCAAAGGTTAGAGGGACTGAGGGCAGCTGGACTCATCTCTTAATAGTGATACCAAATACTGTAGTAACTATAGGCTTGATTGGTAGTATGAGATTCACAATCTGTTGACTGTAGGTCTGATCGCCTTCAAAATAGTGAACAGAGTTCACAAATAGTATGATCAGCTGTAGGCCCGAGTCTGTCAGTATTGGATTCATGAAGAGTCTGTCGATTATAAGTTCTATCGCCTTCTAAACAAGTAATCAAGTTCATAAATAGTACCATTTATTCAAATGCAAAATTTAGAGAACATGTTGTCAGTACAGGAAATGCTCTGCTACAGTGTGGGGTTCTTAGCAAATGCTTAGTGTACAAATGCACAGTTATCACTCATCCCAGAAGATCGGATACCTCAGGCGACATCCTGATCGGAGGGGAGGAAAGGGGGTTCAGTCCATTGACTGATTGAGAAGTCTCGTTAGAGTCTTCCCTCTCTCCTCTTCCCTCTTTGTTCCTTCTTCCCTTTTTCTTTCTTCTTACTTTGTTCCTCCTTCCTATCTAAAATCCTCCTTAGCTCATTTTTATATATTTTACTTACATTTAGGTGGAGCTTGAGTGACTCTAATCATACATACTTACTTTCCTTATTCATTCGCTTTAAAAGTCTCCTGAATTAATAGAAAAGCTAGAGAACATGCTCATTGAGGAGTCGTTCTTCCTTGGACTGGGTAGCTTCTGGGATGGGGTTGTGTTTTGGTATTATAATGAGATTAGAATGAGGAGAAGTTGAATGTAGTCCATTGGAAGGGACTGATCTGCCACCATTGCTGGCCCAGCACCAGACATCTTATTGTACTACGTGGCTTATCAACTGTGTGGTATGACCAGGTGGCCATCTCTGCAGGGAATACAACAGAGTTTGGCTGCAGTGTCTTTATTCCTCTCCACCCTCTATTCACTCATCAGTTGCATGGCAGCATCAGATTACCACCTCTGCAGAGAATCCAACAAAAATTGGCCATAGTCTCTCCATTCTGCTCCTCTCTTCGCTTACTCTTATTAGCATGTGCTAAGAGGGCAGTTTGTTTTGCCTAGAGAATCGTGGAGAAGTAGATTCTGTACATACCAACCATCCTGGAAGTGGTAAATGTTTCTCACCTCAAGCAAGCTTCTGTAATTCCATAACTTCTGTTAGGCCCTAGTTTTTCTGATTTCCTCTTTCTCGAGCAATTCTATCACAACCTGCAACCCTCATACAATTTTATACAGGAAGCACAGTTTTGAGATAAAGAACTGATGACTAAGAAAAAACTTTTTTAACGTTTATGCTGATTGTGATCCTGGACCCCTTGCTTCTTCCCCAAAGATCTGGTGTTAAGCTTGTGGCTTCCTCTTGTTCTTCCCAGGTTAGATATCCTCAGATTTACTTTTGGTTTGAGCATGTCCAAAAATATTACTGTGAGGACTGGCTGATACATTATATTTTTCTCTTTAATATATTGCTTTTTTAAATTCTGTGGTTTCCTATAATACTCTTGACTTTGAACACAGCTTTTCTTAATGGTTTACCGTCCCCTGTAACCCACTCAAACCTGTGAACCCCAAACATCCTTGCTACTTTGAGATGGCTTCTACCTCTGATTATACTTACTAAAGGATAGCTGAACAGAAAGCTGAACGAGGCATGCTTCCCAAGACATACTCATTATTGTAATGTGAGAAGGAGTTCTTTCACAGGAAATCACCTTATTGAAAAAAAAATGCAAATTAATTGTACCTGCTTTACAGTGTAAAGCTGTAAAGTGACATAAAGTGGCCAGAGTAGCATAAAGTCCCTCTAAGACCATTTAAATTTAGGGATCTAAAAGGTATAAATATACACAGATACGTCTTCTGTGATTTTAAGAGATTTTTGGTAATGTCCAGGCTTACCTGCCTTCCTCTTCCCGCTTTGCATGAGCCCAGCTCTCTGGGCGGTCCCTACTGGGCTGCCAAAAGGATCTGAATGAAAATTGGTTGAGGATCATCGCTGCCTTGGGATAGATATTTCAGAAGCCATATGTATGTGCAAGTTGGGAGCATTAGTACGAAATGCTGGACTCAGAAGGACATCTAAAATGCTAGTGCTTCTCAGAAGTTGGGAATTATCACTGTTTGAGGAAGGGATTTCCTTTCTTGTGGTTTATAGCCTGGGAAGCCTTTCATGTGCACATACTGAATTTACTCCACATCTAGGCATATATTTAATGCCTGTTTGCTGGACCACAATTATGCTGCTACAATCTGTTTTATGTACCCAAATACATTTTTTTTTAATCTGGCTCAGAATAGCTTTAAGCAAGTATGTAAAGCAGAAAATAATAAATAGCACAGAAAATATACTTGAAAAACTTTGGTCAATAAACATTTTTATAAGAAATAGTATTTATCTAAAAGTAACATATAAGAAATAGTATTTATCTAAAAGTAATGATGGAAACTTTTTTCTTTCTTTGAGTGTTTATTGGGGAAATAAATGCATGAATATCAAAACTGGCTACAGCACTAAGATACAAATTTATGCTGAGTTTTGCTCTAATTTGTAATCTTTCCATATATGCATATAGTACATCATGCGAGAGAGAAAGAAGTAGTAACATAGTGAACAATTTTAGAATGAAGGCAAAAGTATAAGGAATTTTTCTTGCAGGGATTCCTACAAAAGGATATCGGAATTCAGATATTCTTACTCAAGTCCCACATGATACCTAAGCAAGTGAATATTTAATGAGTTTTTAAACTTTAAAAATGTACAATTCATGACAATTATCTAGAAATATTGCCAAGATTGATTCAAGGATTATTTAAATCTATGAAAGAGCTATTTATAGCTTTAAAACAAACATACTGTATGCTTTTAAATGCATAATAATGTGTAATCTTGACATGTTTAACCTAAAACACATAAGATTTTCCAGTGAGAAATTCAAAGAGAGTAGAATACTACTAAGAGTAGAATGAAAAAAAAAATTCAATTATTATTTCTAACTTTTAAGAAATAGATTAATATCTTTTATTCATTGATATACAAACTAGTAGTGGTAAAGATCAAATTCATTGTTAAACATTAATTGTCACTCACTGTGCTTTTGAAGAAAAAACCTTTATTGTAGATAACTGTGAATGGAGTTGTTTTTGAGTACTGTCAAGAGTAACTTAGAGAAAGGAACATATTCCTTTTTTTTTTCCTTTGAGAAAAATGAGGTTAAATAGTTTCTTATTATTCCTTTATATAATATAGTAAAAATCATTAATTTTATTGTGATTAGAAAAGGAGTAGGCTTATAGATGAAGGCATGGATGAAAATCCTCAGAATAAGGGAGAGAGATCATACGTTTTGAGAGTTAATCCTCACAAACCAAGAGTAACTCTGCCAGGAGGTAAGAATTGACTGTACTTAGCATTTCTGAGGTGTCACTATGACAAATTCTCTCTCATTTTTTACTTTTTACACACACAAGTTCCTGTGCTAATTGACATTGCTTCCTTAACTGTGCACTAAGGACAAACGACTATTGGTCTGGTCCTTGTGTTATGCCAACAAACAAAATAGCATGGATTCAGTGAAATTATATCAGCTGAACCAGCTGGTAAACTGGTATAACAGTTATTTATAAGCAGGATGCGGAGATGCATGCTAATAATATATTTATCATCAAGAGATGGCAAATGATACTAGATAAACATATAGAATTTCTATTTTGCATGTGAAGGGTATTCTGTGTTTAGATATATTATGTTGGAGATTAGTGTTTTCTATCTTTTTAATTCAATGCTCTTGAGACTGCAGAACAGCTGCCTGCTGTATCTCAGCAGAATGTAGCTATTAACATATTGTCAAAGCAAATACTGCATTATGTGCTGCTACATGTTTCAATGGCACTATTTAATATTTACAATTCAGATAACAGAAACATTCAAAAATTGTACTTTGTGGTAAATTTTATTTTCATATTCATTAAAAATATGCATTAGATATTGATTTGGTTGGTATGTATAATTTTACCTAAATAGAAATCACTAAAATTAGTTTCATGAAAATAACACAAATAAAATACAAATAAAACACCATAGAAACGAAAAACAATACAAAGACTAGAGTTAAGGAGGTCTTACAGGATGTATGGGGTGAAAATAAATAGCATTAGTTATGAAATAATACAAATACAATAGTAAGATTACTGTTAAGGTGGTCTGACAGGATACATGATCATGGAGTGAACTACTACTTGAGTGCACGACACATTACTGACCATGTTTACACTTATGATCTATTGCTTCTGTTTCTAAGAGATTAACATTTTTTGAAAAAGTTATCCTTCAAGTTAGTATTTGATAATAGCTATCACAAAGGTGCTGAAAGGTACAGAAGGTAAAAAGCATGCCAATATTGTTATGCTTAATCACTGAAGACATTTGTATGTGATATCTACAGTAATGCCATGTGACTATTTTCCTCACATAATAGGAATAGAGGAAAAAATCTCCAGATTTTGACCTTAATCTTCATCACTGCCAAAAAAAAGGGGGAAAGAAAAACCTTCTCAAATGGTATCTCAGTTTCAAACTTGGGCTACATGCTTTTTAACACATTCTTGGAAAAGGCCATATTTCTTCATAGCTATGGAGGAGTCATAGAGACCTCCTGCTGATGTCCTCCATATCCATGTGCTTCCTCTGATGGGTGTGAGTCCTATGATGAGCCAGGGATGGAATCATAGAATCCTTAAGGTTAGAAGGGACCTCTAGATATCATTTAGTCCAACCCCCCTGCACACACAGGATCACCTAGAGCATGTGGCACAGAGCTGCATCCAGGTGGGTTTTGAAGATCTCCAGAGAAGGAGACTCCACAACCTCTCTGGGCAACCTCTTCCAGTGCTCTGACACTCTCACGGTTAAGAAATTTTTCCTTAAATTTCTGCAGAACTTTTGGTGCTTCAGTTTCTTGCCATTTCTT
>JAVCKT010019603.1:5167-21454 GCA_032273925.1 Rhynchotus rufescens | reverse complement strand
TTGAAGACTAAGGCTAGATTTCCTCTGCAGTTAATGTACATCTCTCTTGTGCAAAGCAAAAACAAAAGGCAGTTTGATGAAAGGTTGATTCATGCCTGGAAACCTGAGCTGCCTCATTTTGATAGACATGCATGGGTGATCCTGCTGATATCCTTCATAAGCATGTACAACTGCAACCCCTCAAGGACTTTTTATAGCTATAAAGTGGCAAAGCAACTGTTAAGAGACATTCACAAGTTAAACATTGTACAGTATAATAATGGATACAGTGGAGATAAGTCACACAGAATTATAGTTCATCTTCATGCAAGAATGAGAATAAATATGGAATTAAACAATTATGGTACAGCACGTTCTCAGTGCTATAATGAGTCAGTTGGTTTGGAAATGAAGAATTCTGCAGAACACACACAGAAAAGAAAGATACTTGGTAGCTTGCAGGGGCCAAATGCTACAGCAGAAAAGTATAACAATGAATTCAAGTCTGGCATTGGCACTGTCTCCAAAGTAGGACAACTCAGGAAAGGCAATTTCCTTTTTTTTAAAGAAACAAGTAAAAAATAGATAGCCAAGTTCATGTTTCTGAGAGTGACTTGATGCCACAAGTCAAAAAACAAAGCTACAGTTAAGTGCACAAATAGGAACCCAGTTCCAGACGAAGTATGAAATTATTGTCACCTGAGTGCTCTCTCATCATATAAATGAAAATGTAGCATTTATCTCACAGGAACATTATTTTATCTTTTAAAGAAATGTTTTTAAGTTTTGTGATCTAGGGATGATATCTGTCATGCATGGCATTATGATTCTGCCAATGGCCTCTTTCTGTATATAAATTTTATGGTTTGTTTCCTGAGCAGAGAGGATATATTTATATGGCTGAACTTCTGAGATATAACTAAACTGGCACCAGTCTTCCCTCATCTCTGAGCAAGAGATCTCTTAAAAACAGTCTTTAAAAAATGAGCCTTAATAAATATTGCACTCTTCCGCAAGTGTTTAGTTGCCAAAATCTCTCAGTACTCTTGTATTTATGAATTTACATTATGTATCAAAGGCTTTTTGAGGCACCAAAAGTTCCACAGGAACTTGAGAAAACACTTTTTGACAGTGAGGGTGACAGAGCCCTGGCAAAGGCTGCCCAGGGAGGTTGTGGAGTCTCCTTCTTTGGAGATGTTTAAAACCCACTTGGATGCAGCCCTGTGCCCCGTGCTCTGGGTGACCCTGCGTGTGCAGGGGGGTTGGACTCGATGACCTCCGAGGTCCCTTCCAACCTTGGGCATTCTATGATTCTATGATTAATGGTTCCTAGATCTTAAGGAGATCTTGTACGGATCTTAAGGGAGAAATCTTTTGATTTACAACTAATGCTTATTACATTTTTTCCATATTAAAAATAAAATAAAGTACAAACTGATGATAAAAATGAAATAAATTAGTTTCTATTTATCAGAAACTGTTTTGAAAAATAAAAAATACAGCAAAAGAAGAAACCAAAAAAAGAAACTAAAAAATTTCTTGGTTTCATGCTTCTAGCATGAGACTGGTGGAGAAGACTTAAACATCTGAACTTCAGGTGTCAGACTTGACTGCCCTGTTTAGCTCAATTCCATTTACCTTAATTTCAGTGAAGTCATATGCTGGCTTGATAAGAATCAACATTCATATTTATTGAAAATTAATTGCTGGAAAATGATATTTATGTTTGATTGCTGATACTGAAAAGCTGAAAAACAGATCATAAATTGCAACTGGTGATAAGGTGCTGCAGGTCTGAGGTTGAAGCAGGTCAGAGGATGATTGTGACCACAGATGTGAAGGATGATAGGAAGGGAAACAGGGGAGTGGGATGTGGAACCAAAGAGATGCAGAGCTAAACAAAAATTGTAGTTGGATGGTCCATGGAGGATATACAGAGCTAAAAATACAGGCAGGAAAAACAAATGTTCATCAGCATTTATCAATTAAAATAAAATCTAGTCTAGTCATTTGACCCATCACAGAGTAGCGTTCATTGCTCCTGCAGTGAAGCTACAGTGACCTCTAGTGTCGGGAAACACCAATTCTTTCATAAATCACCGATATACAAGACAAAATTTAAGAGAAAAAGAAAAAAGAACTAAAGAAGTACAAAGTTCCTCACTGACAGAGGGAAGTGAATGGTTCGTGCCTGTCCTGATAAGGAAGAACAACTGGTCAGGTCCTACAACTCATCTGTCATAAAACAAAAGATGAGAGAGAAATCATTAGCATCCTTCTCCGAGGTTCCAGCTGCAACTGATCTCCACTGAAACGTGCTTCAAAGCTGCAGCATTATCTCTATGAAAATATTCCCAAACCTGCAGCCTTCAGGAGAAGGTTCTCACTTGAGCCAAAGAGATCACCACTGCTAAGGAAGATTGCAATTGAAAGTAATGGTGTATAGAAACTAGCTATAAAAATGCCAATCAGGAAATATTTATGATAGAGAGACATAAATCTAAAATAATATATAGAGGACCAGTTGTGATCCTGTGAAATCCTTGTCTTTAGGCTTGATTTGGAAATCCTTGTGTTGCAGAAAGCATTTAGACATCCATTTTCCAGATTCCGTGTTTCTGCCTTCTGGACCAATGTTCAAGTTCAGTTTGATGATTTTCAGGAATTTGCAAATTTCTTATTGGTATTAACAGCCTGACATTACCTCAAGGCATTCCCCTTGAACACCTTGTAAAAAGAGAGGAGAAAAGGGGAAGAGAAAAAAGGTAATTGGCTAAGTCCTGCAGGAACTGAAGGATTGTTAGTGGGATCAGTGCTAATCCAACCAACACTAGTTTCAGAGTAAAGGGCCCAAAAGTTTCAGCAGCCACTACTTCAAGTGAAAAAGAAAAAGGCCCAAAGACATTTGAAATGTCACAGAAGTGGTCTGTGGTCTCCACCTGTATTGCATCAGGCCATCAGAAGCCAGGCACTACGCTTTCAGTGCGAGAAAAAAAAAATGGTGAGGATGCCTGAAAAATGCACAGATTCAGTGATTCCTTCTCATAGGTTACTTGCCACGTATAGGAGAGTCTTGTGACGTGGTGCTTCCAGGGACAGTGGTTTTAACTTCTCCGGGCAGGAATTCCCATATTGCCGGCAGTACAGGTTCTGCCTGTGCCAGAGCAGGACCCAGGGATTTGGAAACGAGCCACTCCTGAGCGTTTCCCACCCGTCTCAGGATAGGAACAGCGATCCAAGAGGGGGGCAACTGCTACAGCCGGTGTCTTTGGAGGAACTCAAAGGCCAAAACAGAGTTTCTCAGCCCCACATCCCGTTCATGGTTCAGCACTCTCAGCGTGGGTCCTTGGCATGCCATTGCACTGCCTTTGCTGCAGAGCAGGGGGGTTCACGTGCGCAGCCAGCATTTTAAATTAATATTTTGATTCTCGGTGTTGCACTTTTGCAAATGTCTCTAGTACAGATGAAGTGTCTGCTGCTCTTTCACCACTGGCTCATTGCTTTGAGTTGGAGAAGTAAAGATACTCAGGTTCAGTAGCCATTGTGTGTCACTCAGTTTTATAAATGAAATGGTCTGTAATCACTTGCCCAAATCATTTAGAGGCAGACATTGTTTACATTAGTACAAGTTAATTGACATAAGAACATATGTGCTTTTTTCATTTTTTCTGTTTTCATTTTTAGATTGGAGTTACTCTGATAATAAAAGAAAAAATATGACTCATACTAATCTTAATTATGGCTAGCTTATTGATTTTCCTTTCATTCTAATTAGTCCAAGAGGAAGGGAGCTATCCAGAATTTTTTTTTTTTTACTTGTGAGATTTGTCAAGAAATTAATAATTTGATTTCATGCTTAAATTACTGTTCTTGAAATTTCAGCCCTAAGATGAGTAAATATAGCATGTAGGAGGCATGCCTAGAGATAATACTTGTAAGCTCATTTTGATTGTGTTGCTCATGATGTATAGTATGCAATAATATGGCTAATAAATACTTCCCAGATTATATTTTCATTAAATCCTACAATTCAAAAGATTCCAGAACTGAAAGGCAATTAGGTCATAAAATGTAATTTTCATAAAAAAAATACATTTTAGAACTTGCTTTTCTTTCAAATAATGGGTTCTGAGGATCTTTTGCATTGAAAACAAAACAGGATTTAGCCCTGCAGGTGTGGGTAACAATTTGCAGCAGAAAGAGATGACATTTCCAGCACCATCATGTGTTTGTTTCGACAATTGCCTACTTTGGACAAGGGAGGAAGGGGGCTAGATTGGGAAATTATACTAAAGGTATTCCTTCCAGTGCTATATAGAAACACATTTATCTAATAATCTTTCTGTTGTCATGCTTATTTTATAGCATTCTTGAAACTTAGCTCATTATAAATATCTCAGCATGTGCTTTGCCTGCAACAAACTGCATCCTTTCAAGTCTCAGTGATGTCTGTATTCAGATTGAAATGCTGTGCTCTTCTCTGCTATGCATGGAAAAGATATCTGATTATCTCAACATTTCACAGCCACGGAAATTTGTAATTACATTCCATTTCACATAATTACATATTAACACTGTATTTTCAGAGTGCAGTTGGTTAAACATTTAAAGGAATAATACAGTTTAGCATTAGTTAATTAGCTGCAGAAATCATTTCTGTTGAAAAACATCTCCAAGTGACCTGCCAAAGTTAAATGCAAAGACTGCAGGGAAACTAGAAAGTGCCTCGACTTCATATTCAAGTATAATTTACAGGTAGACTGTCTTTGCCACAGGTATTCTAACAGAACCCCCCAAATCCTATTCCAGTGCAGTAAGTCTAAAGCATCACTTGTTCCATCTCTTCGCTTGCAAGAATAGGGTTGACCTTTGGTCAAGAAAATCTTTGTACAAGTTGAACTTAACCTCACAGATAAAACATGTTTGTTCCAAAGCATGTTTTTGTTTTCCCTTTGTGCCTTCTGCTTCAAGAAGAGCCAGACAAAATAAGAGAAAAGTGCTAGATAATGAAAAACATATGCAGATAGTTGGGAGGCCCCCAACAGGTGCTACATATGTTTTCACATGTGAAGAAAGGTAATTTAAGCACCGAGAAAACAGAAACTCCACATATGTCACATTCAACTGACTGAAATGGGAAGGTCACGAGCACAGGCAGGAAAATAGTCAGTTCACTGTTGGCCAACTGTAAGCTTACAGGCCACCTTTGATCAAGCAGTCACTATCATCAGCTTGGCTGGACTGTTGTAACTGTCTTAAAGAAGTACCTGCTGTAGGTGACAAGTTCCCAGCTTAATCTCAGGTAATGACTTTATTGAGCACACAGTTCAATGTTGCATTTCCATTAATCAGTCATCATACTGATCAGTCCTCTCTTGGATGTCTTGTTACTCCTGGTTTTGTCTTGTGCAAGTAAGTGCTGTAACACGGGATTCTGAATAAGAGTATTTGCTAACAATGCACATGAAATATTGGAAAGTGCCACATCTTTAAAAAGCATGAATATACTAACAGCAATATTCCTGGCTGCTATAAAAAATACATGGCATGCAGTAATAATAAATACTTTTTTTCCCCTTGTTTATCTGTAAAGATGGTCAGAAATGCACTGAGCTGGGCCAACTAACATGGAAATAAACTGATAAAAATTCAAAGAATAAGAAAAATAAGATTACTCTATAATCATTTGCTTAATTTTGTTTCTATGTCTTAATTTTAATTTACATTACAACATTATTCTCTCCTGTGAGATAGACAGTTATTGATAATACTGCTATCAAACAACAATCATTTCTAATCAGTTCCATTCCCAGATGAAATAAATTCCAGAAGCAACTGATTCATACTGCCTAGAATTTTTAGAAATTATTTGCATAGGATATGATAGAAGAAGATGGAGTGCAGGAACCATAGAATAAAACGTATTTCTCTTCTTCACAGCCAAAAGTTAAGTTTCAAAGAGCGTGTCCGCATGGCCAGCCCACGAGGTCAGAGCATTAAGAACAGGCAGTCTTCGGTCGGGGACCGCCGGTCTCCGAGCGCCGACATCGCTACGGAAGGGAGCCCCACCAAGGTGCAGAAGAGCTGGAGCTTCAATGACCGGACACGTTTCAGGCCCTCATTGCGGCTGAAGAGTTCCCAGCCAAAACCAGTGGTTGATGGTAGGAATTTTTAATGCCTCGTTTTGCACTGCACACTGTTCCTGGGCTACTCGTGCCCTCGAACAACAGGGCTTTGAATGAGAACCATTCAATACACGTGGAAAACAGCATAATCCTTACATCGTTGAAGAGGGACATCAAAGAGGGAAGAGATATTATCTTCAAAGAGTGTGCTGAGGTCATGGCAGATATTCGGGATGTTACTTCTGCCCCACATTTCCCTGGGGATTGGGATTTCTTTAGTCACTCTTTTTCCCCACTTATGAATGTTTTATTGTTTCCTATGGGGTTCACTCACAAAAAATAGGGGTAACTGTCTTTGGAAGGAGGGAGTGACCCTGACTGTGTGTGAAAGGTACAGGGTGAATCATTTGATCAAAATAAAGAAGTGCAACTTTAAACCCTTTCTGTGCTAGCAGTCATGCACGCTACTTCTAGCAATTGTCAGTAAAAATATTTGGACAAAAGTGTAATTTTAGTACCTGCTTCCCTTTTACAGCACATGTTTTCACAGACATGTAGGTTGGCAAAATACCCATAGAACTGAAATGCCCCATCCTTCATCTAATAAAATAACAACAACAATAATAAAATAACAACACCTATCTCTAGGAAAAGCCTGTGTAAATAAACACTTCCTGGAGGGTTAACGAGACAAACTTTAGTGTTGCTAAGGTCAGCCCCTGTGGAGAGCCTCAGAGACATAAATCCTGAGCTCGTGTGTGTAACAGCAAGCCACTGGAGTGTACCACGCCTCCATGTCTTTGAGGTCCTGGTTACTCAGGTGGCTCCCCATCCTTTGCACCTTTCTGGGGCAAATGGCCTGGATGGTCTTCCAGGGAAATCGCAGCGTGCAGGGTATGTGGTGCCTGCCTCACACCAGTGCAGCACCAGGACATCCCAGTTGCCCAGAAAGAAAGGGGAAATCAGACCCTGGAGCTACCGGAGTGTTAGAGTGAATGTAATTGAAGCAATACTTTCTAAATGCAGCCTTCCTTTGTAATCAGTTAGATAGTATGCCTATCTCCCCAAAAGACAAGCCAGAAATGACTTCATAGGTTAAACCCCTGTAACTTGCACAGCCTCTGGAAGTGAAGTAACAGCAGAGCAATTTGTTGAGCACACTGCCAGTGCCTCAGCAGCTCACATGTGTTCCAGTCCCTCAGCCTATACCTCTCACAGAAGCCCATTTACCTTTTCATCAGCCCATTTGTCATAGAAGCATTTTGTAAGTGTTGCCCTAGATTTCGTCTTGCACATATTGTCATTTATAGGAACCATCTGCATGAGAAGATCATGTTCCCTGCTAGTGTCTCTGCTTGACAGAAAGGGTGGCATAAATGGCATCTCAGGCATTTCTGTAGATATAATATAATAACAACAGCAAGGAGCTTATTGCCATGCATTAAGCCCTAAAGATCTTCCAGAGTGAATGCAAACTGTTTCCATGTCAGCAGTTTCCAGCCACGAGTCCACCCTTATGAAAAAGGGCCAACAGATATGACCAATTTTTCATCGGTGGCAGGAGGAACAGCTTCCATTGTCCTCAACGTGTAGGTGAATGCCAAGTTTCCACTCTGGGAGCCAGTCCAGCTACTTCTAGGACTGGTATCATCAAATGGATGTCTCGTATGCTCACTGTTAGGAGGCAACTCCCTAGTACTTCACACAACACATTTGCAGCAAAAGACAGGCACTATCAACCTGGATATGGTCTTTTATTTTTTTCCCATGTTTGTTGCCAGTTTCACATTTTTTATTATTTCTGCAGCTGACAGCTTAATGGAAAGGACCTAGAGAATACATCTTTAGCTTAGAATGTCTTGCATTTTTCAGTGGGTGAAAATAAAGCATTAGGAGCACTTTATCCATCTCTCTCAGTTGTTAGGTCCTCTAATCTTCCTCCTTGAGGAATTCTCTGGCTGAAAGATTAATCTTTTTGGCACGCTGATATTCCAGTGGCACAAGAAGCCACTCTTTCCTGGATGAAGATCTGGACTCAAAACAATCCTCTTGAACTGCTTTTTCTGGTGATTCTTATCTCTTTGTAGTGAGTCTGAGGATGAAAAAAATATTTGCAATGGACTCTTGTGACTTGAGGCTTGTGTTGAGTAAGTCTGAGTGGGCAGAACTTAGAGCTGTGCCAGATGCCCTGCCTAGCACACAGGGCTGAGGGGAAGCAAAAGAGTGAAACATGGAAGGTAAGACCAACCCCATCAGATGTCCCACCAGCATAAAACTCTGGGAATGCTCTCAATAATTCAAAGATGCACAAAGAGTACTTCACTCTGCACATTAGGAGAAAACAATCTGAAGCGACAAGAGATTGTTAGTTACCTCATAAAAAACTAAAAGCTTTTCTCGCTGAGCTTTGCCTTCCACAAGAGAAGACAGACACTTGCTTTGTTTTCAGTTAGGTATATGAAATTGGGGGTTCTGAGTGATTTTCAGGTAGCAGAGGTGGAGGAGGAGCTACGTGCTGTATAGGTGAGATGCACAACACTCTGTATAAAATAAAACAAAGGAACAAATGCGCATTGTGAGCAGAGAGTTCAGAAGGAAAGAAAAATTATTAAAATCTCTAAAAATGATCTACAGCAGAAGAGCCACAGCAGCAATTTTCGAGCCTCAACTAAGTTCTGATATAGGACATGGTTGGAATCTGGGCCAAAACAATCAGAAAGAGACTGCTAGAAAGACTCACATTAGCAGTTAGAGTTTGCCATGTAAAGGGAGATCTCCCATCCAAATGTGAGCTTATGGAAAGCAGATAATAGGCTAACATGGTGGAAAAGTGTTATTCTTAGGCTAGGCATTAAGAAAAGCTAACTAACACTCCCCTGCTGCAGATAAAGGTCATTGAAGGAGGTACCTTGGCAGTGATCAAAACACACAGGTATCTCCCAAAAGGATATTGGCATAGTTATCTTAGAGCAGCATGACCAAAACTGTTGCATAAATGCCTTCATTTATGGGAGGCAACAGGGCTCTGAAACTGCCTGTAAGCCACTTATTGTTATTGCCAAAATGGGCCTGGCAACTGCAGCAATTATTTCAGCTACATATGTGCATTTGCAAATTGAATCCAAACCTGAGAAAGCTTTGATGGCTGAAGAGGGCTTTGGTGGCACGGCTGCTCTAGCAACAGTGTAGGGGAGCGAAATAGAAAACTAAGACTTACGCAATCTGATTTTAAATATATATCCACTGTCAGTTCAAATGTGGCTTGCAACTGCCAGAACTCTTGTTGGAGATGAGGTCCTGCAAAAATCAGTGGCAGTGCTGCCAGGATGCTAAATTTCCAAGCCCTGATATTTCAAAGGGAATTATCAGGGCTAAGCAGATAAATTGGAATTCTTCACCACGAGATCTGTGAAGGCCTTAGGAGTGGTAAATTGTTAGGTGTCACACTGTGCATATCAGATACAAGAATCTTATACAAAGGTTTTGTTGAATGATGAAGAGATAAGGAGCTGTGTTGTTAACAGCATCGTGTGTGCCCTGTGGGGCTTGGTCCTCAGCACAGCCCATGGACTACAGCTGGGACCATCTGGGAGAGGCAGAGCTGGCCCAGGCCAAACCTGCACTGTTAGACAGTGCACACAGTTAGACAGGACAGGTGTTGCTCTCACTGCTGCTTAAGGCGCTGTGTCTGTGCCCTCTTACATTTGCTACTGTAGATCCAGCTGCATAGACTTATCTCACAAAATCTCTCACTTGCAGACACCTACAGTCCACAGCTGCTCTTTTTTTATGCTTGTTTCTTTTTCTAGGGAATACAGCTTTTTTTCTTCTGCTTAAATCCTGCTCCAGTCTTGTACTGCCACAGCTGAAATAAAGAATAGATAGTATATGGTACATGCAGTTCCCAGGAAGGGGTGAAAATGCCTTATTACACTTATATTCTACCAACTTCTGCTTCCAAGCTTTTGCATGAGTTATTGTGCATTTGTTGCGATGTAGAGGCATTGTGTAGCTTTTTGAATAAAATGCCAGAAGTGTTCAGCATGGGAGATATTACAAACATATTTCATTTGATTAATTAAAAAGAGCTCTCTAAGGAAATACTTGATTTCTGCACCATCTCTGAACGTTGTATGCTCACATGAACTCTAGCCTTTCATTCCCTACAGAGTACTTGCATAAAGTCCTCAGGGTAGAGTATATTATAAAAACTGTGGAAAGAATGCAGTTGTGTATTTCAGCCCCCGTGTCCTCAGTTATTACTGTGTTATTTATGCATTGCAAAAATGACAGGTTTTCCTTTCAGTAACACAAACATCTTGACCTCTTATAAGGTTCACTTATGCGGCAAAGGTTCCTTAGTTTGGTTTTCTTTACATCTTGGTTAGCTTAAATTTGCTGATTCAGGATGAAGCTGCATGATATGAAAATCAAGCTGCTCAATTTGTACCACCTCACTTGCAGTGGGATAAAAAGACATTTTATTAGCAATGCATCAGTTTGTGCTAGACAGGAGATTTATGTTCTTGTGATTGTTTGACTTGATCGTACAGTTCACATTTATTACAGTTGTCATTGTAATTAATTAGTAAGATCTTATAAAAATAATCTGGCATTCTGATCAAAGCTCCGAGTCATTTCTTCATTTTGTGTAAATAGTACAGACCATTGGTTTTGAGGAGTTATTTCAGTTTATTCCAGTTGAGGACTGGGCCACGTGAGTCTGTAGTTTAGTCTCCATCTGCATGGTCTGCCCTGGTGTGTTCTTGGCTCACTTAACTGAGTGCTTACGCAGGAGTCCTTCGCAGTGAAGGAGAAGAGCAGAGCATCGTCCAGAGGTACTAGTTGCATGGGTGTATGGTACCCTCATCAGTAGTGAGCAGAGACCCCGAGTTTTGAAGTCATTCTGAAAGGATAGTCTTGAAAATTCCCAATCATGATGTAACCCACTTGCACTGAGATGTTTTAGCAAGGCTCTCATTTTTATGAACTGTTGGTGAAATCCTGCATGGCTTTGTAAAATGCAGGACTGCTGTGTAGCTCTCAAAAGCTAATGCTGGCATCCTCCCCTCTCACCCTGGAGCCTTTCCCTTTTCCATGGACTGGCAAGGGAGAGCAAAAGAGCAGAGCTGGCCTTCAGGAACCAAATGTCTTTGCCTACAGTTAAAAACTGTACAAATTGTACAAATAAAAGCCCCCTCAAACAACAGGACCGGGAAAATTCAGGTGCTTACAGCCTATGTTAGAGCCTATGTTAATCCTTATATCAGACATATCATGTTAACTGATATGTGTTGTAAGGACATGTGAAGAGACAGTCAATTAGGCATGATGTTTAACCCATTAGTCCCTAGTTTAGATTTTATTATATATAGCCACGATTTCTTTTACAGATGTAACTTATTGTATGTAATGTATGTAAAGTAGCAGAGATGTATATGTACCTATGCACAAAAAGCACACATACATGCTTGAAAAATCACTTTAGAGCAACCCATCATTTTTCTTCTTATTCTTCTCATACAGCCAGCTAAACTTGCTGGCTAATATGCCACTATTTATAATAAGATCAGCAATTTTAACTGCAGAATTATTGTGCCCATAATGAATTGTTTTTAGAAAGTCTCCTGGTTCTCTATATCATCACTCAGAATAAAAGGGACTCCTTTTTAATTAAGCAGTGGGAGCTGTTCCATGAAATAGTGCCAGGGCTGACTTTTTTTGAGAAGTTAAAAGGTAACTAAAGATAATTGAGACTTATTAGGAAAGAATGCTGAAATTTAAAATAATTGGAACTTGCATGCGTTATTTGATAACTAATATAAATTAAGCTTCTGACCTTAAAATAATTGCAAATGTGAAATAGAGTCTATATAGCCACAACTTAAAAAAGATCTTTCCAATAATCCTATCCTCTGTCTTTGCCAAATCTGAGCTCTTTTGGTATTTCACATATAAAATGTTGTTGGTGATATTCTTTATAATATTCTGTTTGTAAAGCTCCATATTGTATTATAGTAACATATTCTAGTTCTGATGTCCTTTTCTCTACCTCAGCTGGAAATATGCTTTTTTCAGGAGAAGGGAAAGAATAAAAGGAATAGGACATACATAAAGTACAGTACTCTTTTAAAGTAAAGTAAAGTATGATGGAGGCTGAGGTGCTTTATAGACATGTAAAAGGTAGAGGGAGTTTTAAGAGTCGATGAAGTAAAGCCCTGCACTTCCTATCAGAGGTGCATCATAAACATGTGCTGCTGCATTTCTCTGTTGAGGAGAGCTTTGGATAATCTTTTCATTAAGCATAAGTTCCATCCCAGTTAGGGTTGCTTTTTTTGGTTGATTTTTCCTCTGAAGCTTAGCAAACAATCATGATTAAAACAATTTAGGTGAACTGTTTCTTGAAAGATAGTCAGCTTGTTGCTGCTTTAAAGCAGAGGAAAATGTGAAATGAAACCGTTACTATGAGCAGTTAGTGAAACTTGGATTCATGGCTCAACAAACAAGAAAATAGCACAAGTTTGTGAGAATTTTCATGGAATAAATGTAAATTATTAGACAGGGACACATTTTGATAGAAGAAATTATATGAATATAAACATCAAGATGTTCATACTAAAAAATTTTTGAAGGAGATAAATAATTGAGATTTTTTGTACTATTTGGTAGATTAAGATTTTGGGAGTATGCTATAAAATACATTCAATATATCTCCTTTTCTTCCAGAATATAGGCTAAATTCCTAAATCTTGAAAACAGAAAGAAGAAAGGTACTTCAGACACAGTGTACAGCTAAGTGAAACACGTCTAGCTTGAGGGAATCCTACGCCTAACCTGGCCGCACAGCTGACATTACCTAGAGCCACCTAACAGGTGCCCTAAACGGCTTTCAAAGAGGACTAAAAGAACAAAATAATGGGAGCATTAATCTTCCAGCATCCGTTCTTGGACAGGAGATGTCCTCTGACCACAGTGTGTCTCTTTGCAAAGAGAAAGTTTGGAGTTCAGGGCTGCACTGGTGTCTGGGCACCTCTCCGGTAGCCAGCCTATTTTTAAGCTCCCCTCAAAGCTTTCCATCTAGCTTAGGGTGGGATGAGCTACCCTCCAACATCTTTGAATCCATGGCTAATTTTACATGGCCAAATGTTACCTGTGCTGAATCCTGCACCCCTTTTCCTTAAGGCCACTCATGCAGTCAATGAGTACAGCAGTGAGTTTGCCCCCTCGTGCTGCACTTGGCGTGTCCTACACTGTGATCTTTGATGGCCAAAAGTAGCTCTGTGCTCAGCTAGACTGTGGAGCAGACTGGCGAGTTGCATTATGAATCGCTTGAACGTCAGTTCTCATTTCTGAACTCCAGATTTTGAAGAGTAGTAATAAATTACAGCTCAGTGTAACTCAGCACCCGTAAAAACGAGCCCCCATTCATCTTTCACCTTGAGTCATGCATCACAGTGACAGTCAGATGTGCTTTTTTTAACCAAACTGAAACAGAACTGTGCTGTAGCATGAATAATCTGCAGTTATATGCAGACATTCAGCTTCAGGCAGCCTGAGTCTCCGGTGTCTGAAAGATGGGTACTTCGCCTCAGCAGAATGATTTTGATTGCCTATATGATCACCCACAGTTTAAACTACCTTCTGTACAGTCAGAAGATCTAAGTTCTCCCAAGAATCCAGTCAAAGAGTCTATATTTGGAATCATTTTACTATGACAATGTTAGGAGCACTTCTGCCGGCCTGCTCATGGTGCCTGCACATGTCAGTGCTAGATTATGGTTGCTGGCATATGGCAATTCCCAGAAAACAAATTAAAGAGAAGAATATAAAATCTTTTCTGATTTGTTGAACACACATATAATTACTTTATGTTCCTAACGTTGAAAGTGTGGGGCTACGATGAGAACAGTGCCAGTTTTACTGAAGCCGAAGTATGTTGTTAAACAGAAAACACTTCTAAGAAACGACTTGTGATATTTTCAAAAATAATAAATCAAGCCTTGTGCCTAAGTTTTGCTTGTAAATTTTTTGCCAGTGACATACAGTATTTCAGAACAGGGCAATTTTTAGCTGATTCATTTGGGAGAGAGTCATAAGCGACCAGAGTTTGCAGAAGGAATGCATGCACGCTGGGAGAAACTGGGAAATATCCACATGGGCCATTGGCGAGATGGGATTCCCAAGCTGCCAAGCAACCGGCTTGGGAAGCAATGGCAGGGGAGCCTGGAGCCCTCGCTGTGCTCAACCATTCCCCAAAACACTGTGCTCGCCATGGGAATGAAGAGCTGCGTTGCCCACAGTGGGTGCTGTGAGTTACTTGGGAGCACTGGAGGCTTCCAGGTCCTAAAGCCGGGCCCAGTGAGGCTGGTGGGGCTCAGGCCGAGCAGCTGCTGCCTACGGCTCCCCTGGGACTTGCCCACAAGTCAGCTGCCACTGCACAAGTTCATCAGCAGGGGAACTTTGATTTCAGCGAGTGTTTAGGCTGGAGTTTTTCCCAAATTCTCACTATGCGTTTCCCAAACTTTCTTCCCAAGCTGGCTCGGTGCTGCAAAGCAATGCGAATGTTTCCCATATGAGTCAAACGAGGTTTATGGCTTTTTCCTCACAACATTTCGTGACATGTGATTCTGAGCACCTGCTCAGCACTGAGGTGAATTTCATGTGGGAAATTGGTATCAGTGGAAATCTTAGAAAGAAAAGAAAAAGGTGATTTATTAAAGGCAGTATCCCAGTTTGATGCTGGCTTAAATTTAAAAGAATTTTCCCATGTCTGTCTAAAAATTTTGCCAATTTGCTATCCACATGAGCAGCATGGCAACACAGACTGCACCGTTCTGTCCTCCAAATGGTTCTGCAATCATATACAGCATTAAAGAAGCCCTTTTATTAATAGCAGCGTACTTAGCAAAGGACGCAGGAACTGTATTAGTGAGAGAATTGTTTAGAAACGTGTTTATTTTAAACTTTTGGGTTGGGGTCATCTGTTTCACTGGGGTTATGTGGCTGTAGCTCTTGTGACCTCGTCAGAACCTATGACTAATTTAACCCACGACTCAGTAGAATCAAACTCGAGAGAGATGCTGAAACTATCACTAGTGTAAAAAAACCTCTATTTTTAGTCTGGCATTTAGAAATGAGCTGGGAGATTTCAGCAGTGCAAGAGGTTCCTGGAGAGGCTAATCTAAGGTAATGCCTGGGAAATTAGTTTGGTGAAACACTTTGTTTATTTTAGCACTAGTTTATTGTTAGTTTGTTTTAGTTTCGTTTTTTTATTATTTTATTATACTAGGCTATTTTAGAACACTAGTTTATTTTAGCTAATCACATTTTTGGGCAACAGCCCAAACATTCATTAGGCAAGACAGACGAAGGTAGATAAAAAGTCAAACCTGGTGCTCTTCACAGCTACGGTAGATGTTCCTCCTGGATGGACCAGCTCCGCAACAGTCACAACAGCAAAGATTTTCTAGCGGGTTATGTATAAACCAGAGGAGGTTCACGTCTCCCCTTTGCCACAGACACCAAGCTTAACCAAGCCACTTGCTGTCGACACCTCACTTGCTTTCTGTACAGTAGTAAAAACTGTCCTTTGGCTGCTCTGAGCTGTGTCAGGGGTAGTCTTAGCTCATCAGTCATCGAAGGCAAAAAAGGATCTTTGCTTTCTTCTCCTGTCAGACCTGTGCCAGCTGCGAGCCCACTGCAACATATGATTAAGGTTTTATAAGGAAACAAACAAGGCCACAACTTCATTTTTCAGTTTCTGTCCAAAAATGGTATTCAAACTAATGACCTTTAAATTTTAAAGGCTGTTAAAATTTGAAGCCATGACTTTACAAGTCATATTTCATCAAAATAAACTGTTATGGCCAAATATTGCAACACTGCCATACCTATTCCTGAACACATAACTTAGTACAATCTTGTCTAGTCTAAGTCTTTTTAGATTAAAAATATGAAATTCAAGGCCCTTTTAACTGATAAAGAATGTTTTTCATCATAGAATGCTTAAGGTTGGAAAGGACCTCTAGAGATCACCTACTCCAACCCCCCTGCACACGCAGGGTCACCTAGAGCACATGGCACAGGGCTGCATCCAAGCGGGCTTGGAAGATCTCCAGAGAAGGAGACTCCACAACCTCTCTGGGCAGCCTGTTCCAGTGCTCTGTCACCCTCACTGTCAAGA
>JAVCKT010019601.1:0-10491 GCA_032273925.1 Rhynchotus rufescens | reverse complement strand
AATCCTAAACCAAAGTTTTGTAAAAACAGTGTTAAAAAACAGTATCTCAGAATACAGGCAAAAATCTCTCTTAAAAATAAGAGAGAAAAAGAATGGAACATACAATCCTCAGCCTGTAAACAAACAAAAACAAGACACAAGCTCACAGTTAATGGTTTTAGTATTTTTCATATGGAAAGAAAGAGAAGTTTGATAAAGTTTCTACTGGATAAGACTACAGCAAAAGAAGCCAAATGAATTAGTTTAGCACGAACAACTGACATACAGAGAATTTATATTAACATTGCAAACGATTTTGCTTGCTTCAACTACTACTAGATAGACTTAATTTCTTTGCAAGCCAGCATCTAGTTGGTGAGCACACTCATTTTTGTTTTCATGGACTGAATGTGTAAAAATGTAACTATATAGGACACAAATTTAAGTTTCTTAGTACTACGGAAACACCACTGAATTGAGGAAAGGGCTTTTAAGGATAAGGGCTTAAGTGTAAATATTCAGTGTAATAGTCAGTTATGCAATTAATAAAAAGGCAATTACAATGCACTAATTAAATCAAAGTTTTGTGAATACTCTGAGCACTTGAATCAGTTTCTTTCAAGCATCAGAGCCCACTGCAACACAGTTTTGAATGACAGAGCAAGAGCACGTACCGTCTGAGCCTCGTTCTCCTTTAGTCCCAGTACCAACCAAAGTCTCAGATGGTCCAGGAAAACCTTTGTCACCTGGTTCACCTTTTTGTCCCAGTAATCCTTTTCTTCCCTTTAGTCCTGGGAAGCCAAAAGAACCTGCAGCAAAATAATTATTTTGAGAAATCTTACCAATTGATAACATATATAAACAAGTCAATGAAACTCTTGCCCTTAAGAGTAGCTAGGTATGTAAAAATACATGCCAGATAACAAACCCAAAAAGCTTCTTAATTACTTTAGTCACAAATGAAACATCTATGACAGATCACTGCAAGACACCATAACTATTTCTTATAATGAGCAAAACTACAATATTAAATCTGTTAAATAGATATAAGAAGACAAAAACAAAACAGGTAGGCAAAAATAGAGCGAACAGAGCAAAAAGCTTTCTCTTTTGTTTTCTCTAGCAACATTTCCAGCCAGTTTCACAAGTACCCATGAAACATTTCCAGCCAGTTTCACAAGTACCCATGAAATTGAAAGGATTCAAAACCATTAAAAGGAAATATGTTGTCACTAGTCTGAAGAACTCACAACATATTGAAGCTAAGAACTTAGCAAGACTCAAAGAAGCTGTAGTCATGAACTGCAGGCAGGAGAACTCAGGAATGATAATACAGAAGCAGATGGATCACAAGACTATTTCAATGTTAACGTTCCCACACTCTTAAGAAAAAATGAGGGCAAATACCATGGCCACTTACCTCTGCTACCAGGATTGCCTGGGTTTCCAAATGCACCAGGGGGTCCAGGAACCCCTAATGCACCCATCACACCTGGCTCTCCCCTTAGGCCTATGGAAATGAAGCATGAGGAACGTATTTTTTTAGTATTTGATCAGTGAAAGACAGTGTTGCTTCAGAAAATTGCATACGTGCCTTTCAGTTAAGCAGACAATTGCACTTTTTCATTTTATTCCATTCTGGCACTTCATTTCTTTAACATATGTGTAGAAGCCAGATTTTAACTCCATGAATAGCACTTGCACACACAGTAAACCCCCAAATACCAAGGAAGTAACAACGATCAGTTTGACAGCGAGTATTGTGCATTGAAGATACCCACACAGGGCTGGGAGATCTGTCATGGGATGCATGGGAAAGCTGTTCCTTTCTGACCCAGGAGTTAGAGACCAGCTGGAATACAACAGCTCATCTCAAATGACCCTAGATGTCTATGTTTAGGCTGCTGAGTCAGGCACTACATGTTTACAGGCTGTGTATCTAAAGGCATATATCATCCTCTTTCCTTACAATAAGGGATTAAGAACACTAAAAATTGTCATAAATAAGAAACATAATATACCTGAATTTACTACTTCTACAATATCAAATTTGAACAAATTTCTGGATAAAAAAACTACTAGGATTTATTTAATTTACTTTAATTTAGTTTTTTAGTTAAAATCAGCTCTGGATAACATTACAGTTTGATCTGAGCTACAACTCTGTTAGATTCAAGAATTGAAACTGCCTTTCTTTGAAAAAGGTTTTGACAAGTTCTCTCTTGAAAAGGGAATCTGAATAAGAACTTCTGAGAAGCTTCTTAAGAACTGCTAACATTCGTCTAATTATTAGAAATCATTTCCTCTAAAAACTAATGCCACTACTGGTGCTTCATAATGCTGGGGAGTCGCTGGTTAGCTGTCCTGCTTAGTAGGTTACCGTCCTGTGGCAAAGACATTACTGTACAGAAAACAAAAGCAGCTCAAAAAGCTGCTGTAGAAAATTGGTTACTGTGCTATGACAACCCCAAGATACACCCATCATTCAAGGAGTGGTGATTTGTTTTCCATATAGATCTCAATGACACATGAAAGCTGAACATCTATGTTTTAATGGAAAAATCTTCAATTTGGAAAAGCATGACTGATACCTTTTTGCAGAGGTTGATTTAATAGCTATGTCAAAACATGCATTTGAGGAATCCTTACCAGGGACTCCAGAGATTCCTGGCCTTCCAAATTGTCCCTTGGGACCAGGTAATCCTGCGTTTCCCTGAGGGCCTATTCGTCCAGGCTCCCCAGGGTTTCCAAAAATTCCCGGAATAGCCAGGCCAGGAGGGCCTATTTTTCCTTTTGAGCCTAGTGAACCTCTTCCTCCTAAGAAAAATGCATGACACAGTATATGTATTTCTTTCTAGGAAAAAAACAATCATTTCTCTATCTTGCCATCATGAACATGAAACTCTTGAACTCTGAGTATAGCTTGCATGAGAGCCATCATCAGATAACATATTTAGTCAGGCAATCTTAAAGAAAAACAACCACCACCACCACCAAAAACAGAGCAGATGATCCTATTGTTTTTGTTTGTTTTTAAAAAGTTCTATACATTCATCCTCCAAAATCCAGACTCTGTATTTTCATAGAACATCCAGGGAAAAAAACCCTTCTAAGATTATCTATAAGAGGACTGAGCTGCGTGCCTAAGACTATCCTCCCTTGGGAGGCATTTTATAAACAGTATATGCCTGTTTCAGTCTGTTACCATATTCAGTGCAGATCTGAATGTTTTCTACGTAGTCAAGCTCTTTCTCTGTCTTCCACTACCTTGCACTAAATAACCTAAGCTCAGTTCCATACACGAGCAGGTCACTGAAACATCCTGTTCTTGGAAAAGTTGGGTCAGTTTGTGATTAATCTTTGTGCTGCACAATAGAATCTGAACCTTTATCCAGGGAGTCCACTTCACACAGATTTTTTCCCTCCTAACTGTAGATAATGAATCTTTTACCTGAGCTCTATTTTTTTTTCTTAGAAACTTATGTATAACCTCTATCTATAAGAAACTTCCCTCAGACCAGTGGAATTCACGAACATCCATGCACATGTAATTCAGTTCCTGGGATGTTTCTACAGATCTCTGCCACTGGACAGACAACTCTTGACAATTATTAGAAAGATGAATATCAGGGATGCATCATTATTCAATTTTCTAGATAGCAACTGGAGAATTATTGTTACTTGCAATACCGAAGCTCAGTCCTTGCTGCATCTAATGGGCAACAAACTGCCACGCACACAATGAAATAGCACGGAAGCCAGCAAGGAGCAATTATATTTTAGACTTGTTTTTTGTGAACAGTGACCAACTGCTCACTACTACGGTTTAACTAAATAGAATGACAGGAGAAAACAAAAGCAGGTTTGCAACCCAGATCGTCAATTTCCAAAGGTAAAAAGTGAAAAATTAAAGGAAGTAATTAGTGAATCACTTGGTGTGAAGAAGCTGAGGATGATTTAAAAAAACAAAACAAAAGACCCTTCAAACTTCTCAATGACAAATGTGCAAAGAATATTATCTTTTTGTTTGTTTGTTCGTTTTCCAGGGACAAAAATGAGAGAAAAGCATTCGCCACCTAGCTAACTGCCTCATAAAATAAATATATAAAATTCAATAAATACATAAATAAAAATAGACTAGGAAAAGGTGAAAATTATTAAATCCATGTCTTACTCATCTGTATATGTAAGGATAGGATGTATAAGATCAAATATGCAACGAATACAAAATAGAAATACAGAAGGGTTCCTTGGCTATATAACGTAAAAAGAAAGGTGTCTCAAAAATAAGAATAGGATGAGAACAAACCACACAATAATACTGTTTTGCTTCAGCAAAAAGAAAGCTACTAAATAGTCAGTCAAAGAGCAGAGATCAGTGTCTAGGATAGACCATTTGTAACAACTCATGAAGAGCCCTATGTCACAGAATCATAGAATCATTATGGTTGAAAAAGACCTTCAAGATCATTGAGTCCAATCACAAAGGCTTCAACACCATGCCTGTTAAACGATGTCCCTAAGCACCTCATCTACATGTTTCTTGAACATTGCCTACATCCCCGGGCAGCCTGTTCCAATGCTTGACTACTCTTTCCATGTAGAAACTCTTCCCAATGTTTAACCTGAACCTCCCCTCATGCAACTTGAGGCCATTTCCTCCTGTCTCATCTGTAGTTATTCTACAGAAGAGATCAACCCCTACCTCACTACAACCTCCTTTCACGTACTTGTAGAGAACAACAAGGTCTCCCTTGAGTCTGCTCCAGACTAAATAACCCCATCTCCCTCAGCCGCTCCAAAAAATGTCCCTGCCATAGAGCTCTCTTATTTCACTCCAGCAAGATAATTAGTTTGTCCCACTGATACAATCCTCAGTGAAAATGAGAAATATTAGAAGATCAAATAAGAAATGCCAACAGGTTGTCTGAAGAGTTAACCTAGTAGGAGCTGGAGAGTTAACTAGAGCAGGTATTTTTTGTCATTGTGGTTAAAGAGATGTCTGATTAGGAGCTTATGACATAGGAAGTCTGTCAACGCCCTTCCTGCTGCATAATACAGTCTGAGGATTGGAAAAGAGTTGAAATATAAGCGAAATGATATGCTGGAATGGTGTCCACCTCCCCTAACACAGAGCACTGAGCTATCAAGAATGTGTCATGTAAGACTGTGCAGCCCCACTTGCAGACCCCAAGTCCACCCTCTGCTCAAACAAAAGGCCAAGCTCCGGGAGGCTCATCTCAATCAGCACCAGGCCACTGCTAATAGAGACAAATTATATGGAAATGAGGAGACACCTTTCTAACATCAATGAAGCCCTGGAGAATGATTTCATTCACAATAAATCTCCTTCCTTAACAGCGCTTATAGCAAAGGGCTGGGCTTCTCTTCTCCCATGCATTTAATTTCACTGATGGAAGTTATTCCCAACTTTGTGTGTATATGTGCATAACTGATTCCAAATCTTTTTTGCTACTGCTTCCACTGTATCTTCCTCATTCAACTTTTCTCTGCCCGAGTTTGCCATGGTGCTAAAAGCCATCCTAGAAGATTCAGTTTTGTACTGTGCTTTCCTTGCCCACTGTTTGAGGACAGACACTCAGCAACTCCCACTCTCCAGAACAATGTGCTGAATAGCTCCAGTGAGCTGGAGCCACTGAAGACTTCTACACGGACCCAGACTGAGGTTACACCACCACTAAGCAGCAGGTCCACCCCACAGCAACTTCTCCAAGATCCTGACTGACCTTAGTGCTTCCTAATCCCCTTCCAGCCCAATGTTCCCAAGTCTGAACCTGAGGAATAGCCAGAAAGCTAAGAAATGCAAATTGCCAGGCCAAGGTCAAATCTCAAAAGGCCAAAATAGTGTCTGTTTTATATATCTAATGTGCTCAGACATTAATTCAGTAGGGGCACAGATGCATATAGGATTAAAACTGTTTGAAATCATTTTGGCATAATATACTGAAATGCTAGCAAGTGAGAACCTGAATGAATGCTTGCAACTTTGGTAGTTTATAAACTGCAAGTTTATAAAAATTATAAAGGGTTTTTTTGACCGATCTGGAAAAGGAGAGGGAGAGGGAGCTGGGAGGGAAGGAGAGGGGAGGAGAGGGGAGACAATCTTCCCTTCCACTAAAATGTGTTTCAGAAGTGAGTATAATTTCCTCTTTTTGCACAATGGACAAATCCACACTCAAATATTCAACATTTTTTAACCTTTAACATGAAAGCTGAAATCCTGGTCTTGGTCCAGTGCTCTGGGAGAGGTAAATAAAGGATCGCCCTGCTGAGCCAAGGCAAAGCCAGTTATAACATGGCTCTGGTGCCACCAAATAGCATTATGGCCCCTGACATTGCCAGTATCTTCTTAGGGACACAGTATTAGCACCCCAGATGCTCCATATCAGCCTACTTACACTCACCAGCAGCAAAGACGTAGCCTAATACAGAAGCAAACTAAGCAGCGATGCACTCAAAATGTCAAGGCAACCATGCAAGAGCAGATTTCCTACACAGAGCTACTGCCAGGCATTTTCCAACACATTTCTTCATATTACTTAAGCTATTATGATTGTGACCCAAGGCGTTTCCTGGGGACCAAAGGACAGCGGAAAGTATCACACACACAGACCATTAACCCCGGACTGTTGTTACTTGCCAGCTTGAGCTCCATGGCATACAAGTCCCCCTACACCCCTGGTCAAGGTCTCCAGCTGCTACCATAACACAGACAAATACTGTGAAAGCTTCTTTTGCACAGGCAAGCCCAGAGGAATGCCCTGTATGCTGACTGGCAAATGCAGAAAGGGAGAGAAGGCTCCACTTGTTTTAGGGAGCAATCTCTCATCAGATGAAAAAGTTAAAAGGGAGGAGTGGAGGTTAAGGTCTGGGACGGGGCAATTTATCACCTTTCACCCATGGCTTTAGCTGCTGGACGTAAGGAAAACTGAGAGGAAAGCTCCTCTTGGCCCACATGAAAAACAGGGATCCCAGGTTGATTGGGACATAGCAGAAGGGTGTATAAAACATCATGACTCTGCAGAAAATTTACTTCCAAGACCCCTTTCACAGTCTTCCAGGGATTACAGCATAACCACAGCTACAGAAGAAGCATTCGCTGAAGGTCCATCAGCACCTCCTGATGCACTCATCCTTGTAATCATCCTGTGAATTTGCTGTCCATGAAGAGCTGCAGGAGCTTTGGGTTGTGGTCATCAGTGCACAGAGACTTGTAGGTACACCAGCCTTGTGGTGCTTCTGCTTCCTACCTGTTATGCTTTCCCTTTTCACACCCTCACATGCAGCTCTTCTGAGGTGCCCAGGCAAACGCTCTGTGCCATGAACACATGGCATAGAAAGCCCAGAAGACAGGAGCTGCTTAGGACCGCTCTGTGTTGTGCTCTTTGAGCCCCTGTCACTGTGACAAAAAAGCTGAACTTGATAAAGCCCTAAATGCTGAGATGAGGTCTTGAGCTGCCAGCCCTCTGTTTTACACTTGCCCTCAAATGAGGAGAGTGGAAATATTAGTCAAGCGATTCTATTACCTGCACTGCTAAATGCAGTTTTTCTGATATTCCCCAAGAGAAATGCTCAGTCCTCACTGGGGTACTCAGATTCATTTCCGTTTCCAATTCCCTTTTATCCACAATCCATCTCCTGTCAGCTGTGTGCATGCATTCACTTGTTTCCACAAGCAATGAGCTCTCCTCCCCTGCCCCTTCTTCACCAAAGTCCTCCAGTTGACCCAGGACCAGCAGCTCAAAGCTTCACTACCTCACCTGGTACATGTGTGTTTTTCTGGATTTACCCTCGGCTCCTCCATCACCTCAAACAACCTTGTCCTGACTTGTTCTGGAGCACCTAGTGTCTCCAGTAAACATTGCTTTCAGCCCCCTTTTCAACAGAGACATGGTTTATTGTCCCCTAAGTAGCCCTTCACTGTTCCCCTTCTCAATCAGCACTGGGTAATGGTTTCCTAGGGACTATAATACTTAGCAGCACAGTAATTGAATGATATTATTAACAGCAGCAGCATCTGTGTTGTCTGTTTAATTAACTGGAGAGCAAATGAGGCCCTAAGAGTCATTAGTCTGATCCTTTATTGTTTTCCTAATGATCTGCAGCTTCTCTTATTTGATTATTGGCTAAGGATCCCCTTTACCAAAAAATGCACTTTTAATAAAATAATAACAAAACAACTCTCTGAATGACATACATTACTCTCAAGCTAACTGTAAACTTCTACACTAAATACTCCAAACACACCATCTCTACCACGCCACAAGCAGTGCAAGGGAAATAGAAGACACATTTCAAGGAACAAAGCTGCAATAAACAGTGTAGTGTTGCAATGCCGACAAGTGACAGAGGCAAATTTTGCCCCTCTATCAGTTGCAGGAGGTCTACAGGGGCTGGAGGAGGTAAGACCCCCTTTGCACACTGCTGGCCTCCAAGGAAAAGAATATTAACTCAGCATTGCTGTTAACAGAATTTCAGGCCACTTCTGTACTGAAAAAAAAAAACAAGAATGGGACAAAAAGATGAAGACAGCCTTTACTTCCTTAACTGTGCTGAATTTATGGGAGGCCCCATAGCAGCACTTCCCAAATCTCTACCTAGAAACTTCTTCCATAGCTGGGATAGCCATGTAGTAGCAGCCTAAGCCCACTGTGCCTATCTGCCACCTGCCACCCTATCTGCCTATCTGCCACCCCGCAGTTGGAAGTTAAAGAGCTACCCGTTCCTCCACTCTCATTTAGCAGTGGTCCTGGTTGGCTCTTTGGTCGAAGGTTCTTTGCTTGACAGCTGGTTATTGGTTTCTCTGCAAGGGGGGGATGTGGAAATTTCCATGGAGATTATCCCAACTGCACTTGTTTAGCTTATCAAGAAGCACAGACAATTGGTGTTAACCAATTTAGGAAAAGATCCCATCTCAGACAGGAGGGAATTCTTAATGTTTGCATGTCTAAGATATTGGCTACAGCAAGTCTGTAAGTTAAGCAGTAAATGTTGTGCCAGATATGGGCACGTACAGATCTGGGGACACCTGGTATCACTGTTGCGTATCCTTATTCATGGCCAATCCAGGAAGAATGAGTCTTACCACTACACAGCTTTTTCTTCAGCCTAATCTTGCATAGCTGTTAAAACCTAGTGTCATAGCCAAGATAGAAACCATCACATTGTGTCAGGAGACTTTGACTGGTCACCATACATATGGGTGATGCCACCACTGCACCATCATCATGCTTGCTCCTTCATGCGCTCATGTAATTGGTGGCGATGTCTTTACACGTGCCAAGAGCACAGCTAATCTGGAAACTGCTGACCTCAATTGTGGGCCTCAGGGCTTACCTATCTTGCTATCATCAAGCACCACTAAACATGGACTGAGAGGAAAGGCAGCTATCTCCATGGCTCTGTTTGGACTTAGAGATGCAGTACTTAAGGAACACCTTTTGCTGCCTTTCTTGGGTCTGATAATCAAAATGTGAGCAATGAACATCAAGTCCTTCCTGGCTGCTCTATTCCAAGTCTTAAATTCACCTTACAGTGTAACAGGATCAGTGCCAGGTGGTCAATGCATGTATGAACAGAATACACAAGTAGCATAGTTGAGGACTGGAGTGAAATTAGTGGGGAAAGCAGCCTGTAATTTCATGATATCAGTGCAAAACCCTGCAAGACTCATTGCCCACATATTTGAATTGTCATTAAGGGGGAAATAAGCCATCTTCTCTTCTGATGGCCTCATTCAGTTCAGTAGCAGGTTTCATTTACAACTGTAGATGAAAATGTGAAATATGTAGATTCCAAAGTTGCATCTACATATCAGATAAATAAAGCATGGATACAGAACATAAATGGATCCTGCAGCTTTAAAAAGACTGAGAAAATCAATGCAGTTTTTGTGTAGGGAAATGGGAAACTCACATGAGCAAGAAATGAAAAGAAAATTAAGATATTTCTTGACACCACTGGACTTCTCTGTCTCAGGGGCAATTTGTAACTGCTCCAAGATGTGTAGCCTTAAAAGGATTATGATTCTCTGGACATTTCTTTGGAGATCTAAAATAAGTCTTCACTAGACCAATTTCTTAGCTATAGACCAGCTTCTTAAAAATGACAGATATTACTATTTCTTACTTGTTCACCCGGAAATTCTGTTACACTTTCAATCAGATGAGGGACTTGCTTATAATCTCTGCTTTGCCATCATTCCCTCCCTCCCTAGATCCTGATGCAACAGCTGTTGGCTGCCTGCTGTTCACTGAATGGATGAAAAATAAATGAATGAACACATGAACTTTGCAGCATACTGCAAATTTAGAATGCAGCAGCTCCTTCCTACAGGTTATAACAAGTATAGTAACAAGTTGAGGATGCTGTGGTTCCCTAGATGAAATTTCCATTGATAGCTGAAATGGCCTCAAATATCTCTTTAGGTATGGAGAGGCAACTACAACTTAAAATATTGTTAAAGGAGATGAAGAAAGTTGTACTAGCAAT
>JAVCKT010019597.1:16091-38344 GCA_032273925.1 Rhynchotus rufescens | reverse complement strand
GGCGTCTGCCAGGCTGGTGGCTGCATTTCATCTGGGTAGGCTCTCACCCGGCACAAGATGCAAGTTCTTGCCCAGAGCTTTGGTTTGTGAGTTAAATGATGGAGACATTTCAGGGTCTCAAAATGTCCATTTTGGTGCTCAGATCATCTGCGACCAAACAGAGAAGTCGCAGGCTTAGAGCAGAGCTCTTGTGGGCTGTGCAAATCACCCACAAGAATGGGTCCGCGCTGCCACCTCTCCTAATTGCTGCATTAACAGATGGTTGCTTGTGTTCAAAGGGTCAGAGATTCGAAGGTAGGAGTGACAGAGGCTGAACAACCTCTGTCCAGATAACAGAGATTTTAGAGAGCTTTTCTCTACAACTGTAAAGAGTTAATGTTTGTTGTCTTTTGCATAGGCTAAGGCAAGTTTCCAGCTATCTGCTAACACCACATATGCATGAATATGCATGACACACACATTGCAGCCTATAATTTCTTTTTTAAAAAAAATTTAATTGCTTGAGCAGTGGCAGATGAGTCCTGCTGCTGTCCAAGGTACACACGCCTGGACAGCAGGGAAAAGGAGAAGGCAATTGAGGAACAGGGAAAACCTACAGCAAGTGCAGAGCTGAGCCTGAGCTCATCTCAGCTGGGCTTTGCTGAGGCTGCCGTGGCTGGTTCATGGGCTCCACACTTTGGCTGGGGAAACATAAGAGAATTATCATGTAAGTCCTGGAGGGTGAGCCTAGCAGTGTGAATGGAGAGCAGTGTGTCAGCGATGGTGCCTCCAGGCTGGACTTTTCTTGCTACCTGCCCATCTAAGGAAACGGGCCTCGTCCTCTGTCATGTCTAGTGTTCAAGCCTCTGTTTAGAGCTTAACAAGAGATGCCCTTCGAGCCCAACTGAGATGCCATGCCATGTGGCACATCCATCGTCCTCATGTCCCCTGCTGAGGGACTCTGCTCATGTCCATCATCGGTGATTCCCACTTGTCTGATTGTCGCCACCCATGGGCTGTTCCTGGGATATCCTGGGACCTGCTGCTTTCCCAAGACTTCCCAGACCTCCTGCACTCACATACTCTGTTGCAGAGTTGCAGCTGGATTCCAGCTGAGTAATAACTAGACCTTTCTTCAGGCCAATTTTCCACAGGAGATATTGCCTCTTTTTGAGAGAACTGTAATACTTCTGTCTCAGGGAAGCCAATGCCTCAATTAGGAAACAGGAAAACAATCCAGATGGAAATTTTCATGAGTCATAACTAGGTGCCCAACTGAGTGACCATGGAATCATAGCTAGAGAGCAATACTGCTGCAACCAAAGACAGCTAAAGACAATTGTCATTTTACAAGATGCATTCTGATCCTTCCAGGGCCTTTAATCTGAACATCAGCATTCACCACCCACTTTTTCCATGGCTTCTTCTGATATTGTATATTCTTTGTGAAAGGTTTTGTGAAGAAATGCTATGTGGGGCCATGTAAAATAGCCTGCTTTCTCCACATGACAGTGTGGAGGGCAGGGAATAGCTATGCATTATTGTAATTATTTGCCATAAAGTGTCTATATAGCAGGGGTTCACCTGTTCATCTGGCGCTAGTGGAGTTTTCCTTAAGTTTATTTCAGAATGATGAACAAAATATGAAAAAAAATCAGAGCTTGGCAGCAGAAAACCTGGCCTGGTAAATGTAAAATGTGTCTAAATTAAAATATTGTAATGAAAGAAACAACAAAACCGTTTTTTTATGTAAGAACATATTGGAAAGTGACATATGGCTGACGGCTGTATTAGACATCCAACTTAAATGTTCCTAGGAGCAGAAAGAGCCCCCTCATAGATCTGTGGAATTACTTCCAAAGACTGTGGATGATTAATATTTGCAGGAATTCAGGTGGGAGACCAGGCTCCTCTCAACCTGCTGTGTGCCCTTGTGCTACCTCAAACTGAGGACATGGTTGGTCTTCGTGGTGGCGAGGCATGAGGTTGTCCCAGAGACAAGACTCGGCATTGGTCTGCAAAAATGCCCCCCTTTAGGGGTTATTAGAGGTTTGCACAGCAACCAGGTCTCGGTAGGAAATTTCCTGAGCTAAAAATGGTTGGAGATTGTGACGGTAGTGCTGCAAGGAGAAAAGGAGAACAAGACTCGCCTTGTTCGTGTATTCCTCCCCAGGGATCCCTTTATGTCTGCTGCTGGGGATGGACTCCTGAGCTGGGAAGGCTTCTGATCTGACCCACTGTGGCCCCTCTTTATTCCTCCTGCAGGCTCTTAATTTTGGTTCTGTGGTGTGTTGCTGTGTTTTAGCAGTTAAAGCAACTCGGAATAGGTGTTGTAACAGCATCTTGCTTTAAACCCAGGCACAGCGGTCTGCAAGCGGTCCAGCCTTGCAAGGCTGGAAGAGGTGTCCGAGTGACATGGACATCCCAATACTCCTGGCACTCCAGAGTTAAGTGTCAGGAGATCAAAAGCCACCCAGAAAATCCGGTCTTCAATGCCTGAAGAATTCAAGGTGGACCTGGAGAGGGGGAAATGGAAAAGGTCGCCCATTCCCCTTTCTAATGGAAGGATAAGTCCCTAATAAGGGAAACAGGTGGCAGGTTCAAAATGAATAAAAGGAGATAATTATTTATCTGAAGCATAATTGAACTGTGGAACATTATTGCCTCAGCATGGCAGAGTGCCAAAAAAATAAATAGATTCAAAGGTGGCCATTAGGATACTAAACACTACGAAAGTATTTCTAGCTCAGCAGATCAGCAAACTTTTTTGCTGGGACAGGAGAAGATGCTCTAGAAGTACCACAACACATTTGCCTGATTTTATTCTATTTCTGTAGGAAATAGGGTACTGGGCTAGATAGACTTCCAGTCTGATGTGGTTCAGCTATATTAATATCAAGTTATTGTCAGAAGGAGGTAATGACTGCAGCAACAGCCTGAGAGGAGGTGAACAACGTGGTGAGTTTGCAGAGATGTCCACACCAGTTTCAGTGCTTGTCCCAGCAAAGTGCTGACTTCAGAGAACTTCAGAGACATTTGGTGCTCTTTGGGAAGAGATTTAGGCTTTTATGGCCTTGGACTTTTTCTGTCGTGTCTCTGGCTGATCTCAGACTGACTTTGCTTAACATTGTTATCAAAAATTTCCGAACCCCAGCTGGGGTGGCCTTAGGGGTTTGTCACAAACGTCGTCTATCCCAAATCACTTGTGTGTGTGTTTCTGTACATATTTCCTCTGCACTCAGAGTGGAATAAAAGGCTGACTTGAGACCTACTCGTTTTCTGCCTGAATTATCTCAGTTTTCTCTGCCTGAGGCTCCTGATTTTTTTTTCCATTGCACTGCTGCTAGTCTACTGGGAAGCACGCGTTGCCTGTGAAAGTTTCTCTTATGCTCCTAAATTGGTACTTTGCTTAGTGAGCCTCAATTTTGCCTTAATGCAGACTCTCACTGAGCTAACTTCTCTTAAATCTTATGTAGTTTAGTTAAACACTTGAGCGAGTGCTCCTAAATCCATTTTTAAATGGCTCAGATTTAATTTAAGCTGTTCCTGACAGATGCCAAATGCACTGATTGCACTGATTCTTTTCTGACTTAAAAAAAGAACTTTTTCAGCATGATTTAGTGATGCATATGCAAAGATCTTGACTAGCTTAACTCAATTTTTCATGCTCATTCATGTGTGGAAAAGGACTTGTTTTATTTGGATGCACATTGTTTTATTTAACCTAAATGCAATCTAATCTTGGAAGATTAAAAGGCATGAGTTGAAACTAAGCGGATGTCAACACAGTTCAGGACAGTAACTACTGGAATAATCAACCGAGCGCTCTCATTATTTTTTAAGCAAAATATTTTGTTTCAACAAAGCTATTGTGTTCAGGTGATTTCAGATTTAAAGTTTTGGACGTGCTCCTGGGAACAAAGGTTTTCATTCAAGACAGGTCTACAACTAAAAAGAACACAGGGGAAAGAAGTGATCAATAAATGGTAGAGTAAAAAGGAATTCTGGGTCAAACAAAAGATTGCTTTTTTAGATAAAAAAGCTCCTTCATTTCCTAGTTTACAGGATCACCCAGATCGTGAGTTTTGGATCATCCACAATTATATTCTTTCCCCTACTCTTTTTTTTCCCTCCAGAAGTCTCATCCAACCCAGCAATCCAGTATTCAACAAGACTTCATCTGAGAGGCTCCAACATGATTTCATAACTCTCCTACAAGCTATTTTAAGCCATGGTACAAATACCAGCAGAATAGGGATGATAATACCTTTAAGGGGAGTTAAACAAGATTGCAAATTTTGAAGGTATTTTAAGAACATGTAATACACAAAATAAGTAAAACTATGTCACTTATGCATATATATATATATGTACATATATATGTGTGTGTGTCACAGCAGAACAAACCAGGCCCTTGTGTTATGCTCTGAACATGAAATGTGCTGTCTGGGGCTTTCACACCCGGACGAGTTGGTCTGACTTAGCAGCTGGTTAGTTTGAATCCAGACAGCGCAGTCAAAAGGGCACCGTTAGCTCCATGGCAGGGAAGGAGCTTGGGGAGAACAAGATGGAAATTGGACCCTGAAGCAACTGCGTGTCCCCATGGTGGGCCAGCACCAGAGAGCAGCTGCTACTGCTAAAATATTGTGACAGGACGGCAAAGGCCCTGAGTGTTTTCTGAGAGGAGAAGGGTTGGTTTTGATAAGCAGGACCTGAGATGGGAAGTCAAAGTGTGCCCTGAAGACATGGGGTGTGGAGACGTATTGTGAGGGCTTTGGAAGCAGAGGCATCGTGAGGAGTTGCATCTGAGCAATGGAAGAGAAATTTCTTTAAAAGGAAGAAAAGAGAAGAATGACAGATTTCATAGATATCTGAATTGCTAAGGCAAGTCAAGGCATCCAACAGCCAGCTCATAAGTGTGTTTTTGGAGGTGTGCTGCATGGCTTGGCAAGGGATGAACAGATGGGTGGAAGAGCCAAGGCAAGCCCTGCTTGGAGCCAGGGCACCACCCGACCCCATCGGTCTGGCACTAGCAGACCCTTCCTCTGGTTTTACTTACCATGAAGACACCATGCAGGACCACTCCGGAGAAAACCATCCTGAGTGCAAACTCTGCTGCTGCCAGAGAGCGTGATCAAAGCAGTAATAATAAAACCTGATAAAGTGCAATCAGAGACATCAGCTCTCCACCTCTATTCAATAGTAAAAGGCGGTGAGCCCTGGAGATTGTCCAGTGAAGAGCTACGTCTCCATTGTGCCTGTGCACAGCGGATACATGCAGCAGGTCAGGCTAGATGAACACTCTGGAGAAGACAGAGGTGGATATGGTCCTGGTTTAGGACAGGCAGATCAACTAGGTGATCATCAGGACATGTTTTTACCCCACCTTACACCAATTGCTCTCTCCAACAAGTTCAATCATCAATGTACACAAAGAAAGCTCACAGCAGTGACCATGGCCAGGCGCTCTGGTTTTGTAGTTTAGCGATGCCCTTTTTACTGGAACTGTTTTTATCTCAGTAAATCCATGAGTCACAAATCCCACAAGACTGAGGGAATGCTGCAGAGAGCATCACCTCTTATCTATTATTGCTTATCTATTCTTGCCCTTTTCCCAGTGCAAGAGATGGGACGTGGGGCTAGATAGACTGACCCAACCTACCACTGCCATTCTTACATTCCTACTACATAAAGAAATTTGAGGTGAAGGAAGTGTCCATTGGCCAGAAAGTACCACAAGTACCTCCTTACCTCAATCTGAACAGTGCTGCTTTAACAGGGGAAGACACATAGGCGACATATGCCACTGCATAAATGTAAAGACACACTTTAAAGCCCAGTTAGCCAAAGAATCTACACCAAAATAAGGAAACTAGACTGTTTTTTTTTTTAAAAAAAGATATATCGCATTTAGTATTTTTTTTCAAGCCTGCTAGACATCATACTGAAGAACTGTAAATCTGTCAGAGAAATTATATACTCTTTCTGTTGTCAACCAAAGCGTGCTTTTATGGAGTCAATTAGCCACAAATTATGAACACACACCACTTGTCTGAGAACAGGATTACAGTACAACCCAGTAAACATAACAGTCTTTGGGCACTGGTCATCTCCCTGATGAGGAGCCCGTCGGACTTTGCAACCCAACCATAATGAAAAACTTCACATTTTTCGCATTTTCACATTCGTTTGTGTTTCGTTTTTTGCAAGCATGCCTCTTTCAAGTGCTGTCGTGCTACAGTGTGAGGGGAAGAGGGTCATTGCTACCACTGCTCTGACGTGCAAACCTGGAGTTGAGCTCAGTGTGGAAAATAATGCAGTTAAGTCAGTTCGGATAAGCTGGGATGGCGTGAGTGCCTGGCTTTATGCTGGCCCCTATAGCTGCTGTCGTATTTCATAGAGAAGTGCAGCCAGTGACTTTACATAGTGTGTTATGTGCTCCCTCCACAGACCTTAGAGCCCTTTTCAAAGGTGGAGAGTTGCAGTCTTGTGTAGTTTGTGGCGTATTTTTTGTTGTTGTCATTTGGATGTTTTTTTTTTTTTCCTTTATTTTATTTTATTTTATTTATTTTTTTACAGGTGGGGAAACTGAGGCACGGAAAAGTGGTGTGTGACTTGCCCGCAGTCCTGAGACAGCTGGTGATAAAGTCTCGGACCAGCTGGTCTGGCTCACGGAGGCTGAGCTCCCACCCGGGAAGCCATGGGAAGGAAGAGCTGCCCGGTTATTCCCACTGGGGATGGAAGGATGTGCAGCTGCTCCCAGGGCGAGGGACGGGGATGGGCTGATGGGCGATGTCCGGCTGGGGAGCAATGGCACGCATGGTTTTTTGCCAGCCCCGAGGGGCAAGAGAAGCAAGAAACCTGACATGGAGAGGCAGGAGGTCACTGGTTAGGCACTAAGCTAGAGGACACGGCTCTACAGGATGCATTCGTGCCTCTCTGTGGCTTTCAGGGCCTCGTGCATGCTGGCGGCGGAGAGCCTCCTGTTGATGTTCCTGTACCTGCACCTCAGGAGGTTCCAGAAAGTAGTCCTCAAGTCCCGGTTAAAGAAAGCGTAGATCAAGGGGTTGATGAGGGAGTTGGTGTAGCCCAGCCAGAGCAGAGTCCTCTCCAGCCGCAGGGGCATGCAGCTGCACTGGATGCCGCAAATAAAAGGCCGAGCCGTCGACATGAGGAAGAACGGAAGCCAGCAAAATGTAAAAGCCCCCACAATAATGCCAAGGGTCCGGGCTGCCTTTTGCTCCCTTTTGAAGATGGAAATATTCTTTCGGTCTTGGCGGAGCAGTTTGGAGAGCGTGGCGCATTCCTCCACAGCTTTGGTGCGCTTGGAGCTGTGGTGGCCCCGGCTGGAGGCCTCCAGGCAGTAGACGCCCTCCTCTTCGTAGTGCTTGGGGAAGTTCATGAAGCGGTGCTTCTCGGCGCTGACCTTGGCAGCTTTGTAGATCCGGCTGTACATGACGAGCATGACCGCCATGGGGATGTAGAAGGCAACCCCTGTGGAGTAGACCGTGTACCCAAAGTCTTGGCTGATGAGGCAGACCCTTTCCACCGTAACGTTCTTGGCCCAGCCAAACAGAGGAGGAAGCGTGATGGAGGCGGACAGGAGCCAAACGATGAAGACCATCTTGGCCATCAGCTTCCCGTTTTGTCTCACGGGGTATGTCAGGGGCCGAGTGATCCCCAGATACCTGGAAAAAAAGAAAAAAAAAGAAGTTTTAAAGCTTACGGGGTTGCAAGGTGTGGGTGTTTTGGGTTGGTGTTAGAGGATTTTCATTCCTAAGCAGCTATTAATGCTCCATCACAGGAGAATTTCAGCCTGCTGAGAGAAGAAATAAATTCCTCAAATGAAAATGTTCCTGGGGACACGCAGTTACAATACTGTGATGTGTCAGAAACTGAGAGACTCTAACCACTGTTTAACAGAGAGTGGGTAGGACTAAGCTGCTCTCTTCCTGGATGGGGGAAAGATCTCCTTTGGGAAACTGGGGGGTGAAATTGCAACTTGCAGTTCAAGTTCCCTTAAGGCAATGTGCAAGGCAGAAGCAACTTCACCTTTGGGAAGAGAATGTAGCAGACTTAGGTCTCAGACTCCTCACACGCTCATCTCTACCCTGCAATATCAGTACAAACCTAAATGTTCCTGCAACATCTGCTGGAAACAACCTCTGGACACCAAGACAGGAGGAGGTGCCAGCTGGAGCTGCTGCCCTCTACAAGGCCAAAAGCTGCTGAAGCAGCAACTGTGTCCGGCTTTCCAAGGGGGAAAGAAAATTAGAAGAACTCCAGCTGGTAGATCCCAAAATTGTGGTGCCCTATGGGTTCACATATCCTCATAGCTGAGGTTATTCCTACTGTTTTGCCAGCTTGATTGAAAAGAGCTGGAGATTGGAGCAACCCATCATTCCTTGGTCAGACTGCGGCGTGTGATTTTGTAATATTCCCATTACACGGAACTGAGAAACTGTGTCAACTGTTAGCTGGAAAATTGCAATTATACAGGGATAAACTGGTAGATGGCCATTGCTGGTCCAAGCGAAGAACTTCTGCCTCCTCTTCAGTCTCGAACAGCAATAACCTCCAGCTGTCACATGGATATTTTTAGGTTTCCGCCTCCTTGATTCAAACACTGCCTGCTGTCAGGAATTTGTGGGCATTTTCAGGCAGGATCAAGTTACCTCTGAATTGTCTTGGATAAACTGGGTCAATCCAGAGGGGAAGTTAGGACAGCATCTACATAGACACATTTTGCTAGGAGCTTTTTCAAGAAAGAACAGGCATTTTTTTTTCTCCAAAGGAAAATATCTGCAGTGAATTTTTACCTCTATTGGATTTCATATAGTCTTATTGTAGACTATACTACGTCCCTATTTTTTTTTCCCCTTTCCAATTCCTTCCCCCAAGAGTGGAAGACAATGAAAATGACAAAAAGAAAACCAATTTCCCTAGCCCTCAACCTCCTAAATAAATCTGTAGCCCAAAGTATTCTCTCCTGAATACCAAATAAAATAAATTTAAATTCATTCGCTGAATTATACTTATTTTTCTTTCTGTTCTTTTCAGCTGCTCTTAGTCGCACACACACAAAACAAGTGAAACAAGACACAGCCACCTGCACTCCTTGGGTATCCAGCAGTGCTAAAGGCTAAAGGATGACATTTGTGTCAGCTAAGGCAAGGCAGCCTCTCAAGAAAGGGTTTTTAAGCCCATCACCCTGTGATCCATCACTCCTCTCTCTCACCCTTCCTAAAACACTTAGAAATAGATAAATGAGGCAGCAGGGCTAGTTTGGATGCTGTTCTTCCAAAAAGAACCGTCTCCATGCACCCAATGAGGATGAGAAGCAGGGAAAGATTGGGACGGATGGAAGCAATTCCACTCAGCTGGCTGGGATGGACTTTCTAGGGTTGATGTCTCCATCCATATGAATGTTCTTCCCAAATGAGGTCACCTCCACGTTATGGAGTTGGTATTTGCAGGGTAAGGAGCAGCAGGGTCCACCCCATACCAGCACGTCCCACATCCTCTGGGGAAGGAAGATGAGGGGATGGCATGGAGCTGGGAACCCAGACATGGACCGCATTCCCCTGCGGAATCCAGGGAATGGGATTGATTGGGAATCAGTCCCCACCAAGACTGATAAACAACATTACCCAACAGCACCTACTTTAGTGGCAGCCTTCAGGGTATTTAGATAAGGGGATAGAGAGCACGTCCTCTAAAAACTGTGCCAGTCTCCAATTTCAGCACCCAAAATCACGTCTATGGTGCGTCGAAGCCACGAGCTTCTCAAACTAATATATGCTGCGTTGTGTGGTATTCTTTTTTTTTGTGCTATTACAGGGTTTTCTTTAGAAGCTGATACTCTCGGGATTTGCCGAGAACTTCAATGAATTTACACGCTCGGCGAGCAAAACACACAGTGATGAGATTTAAAAAAGCAGGCAAAGATGACACATTTCAGCTGCGGGTGTCTTGTGCCGTCGCTGCTGGAGGAAATGGGGCTGTTTTGAGGTCTTTGCTTGTAATTCTGATGAAAGCAGGAACACCTCAAAATAGGCCAGCGTTTATAGCAGCACGGGAGCCTGGATTGCACAGACATGCACAGAAATCTGAACTGAATTCTTCTGCTTTGAGTTTTGTCGCTGCTGTTGTCATTGATGAAGTTTAGCAGGTAGCAATTCCTGGAATAGCCATTTATCAGCAGGTTGTGTGAGAGCCAGTAGTGCAGACCCAAAATTGCCCCAAAGCAAACCCAAAACCTTCCCAAAACAAACCCAAAGAAAAGCAGAAGCTTTCCAAGGTGCTCCCCTCTGCTCTCGCCATCTGGCAGCTGGACAACTAGGAGAGCTCCTACTCATGCATGTTGGCTGGACCCAAGCCCCGAGTCCAGGTCCCCTTGACCCTGTTGCTCCAAATTTAAGCTCCACACCTGACTCCTGCTGCTGAGAGGGCCTCATCCCACCAGAGGACAGGCGAGCTCTAGATGAAGGCTGCGGAGAGCAGCTAGAGGCCACAGTTGGGTTCATCTGCCCATCATTAAGCCAGGTCCATGGGAACATCCTGGGGAGCTTCTCGGTTCCTACCTGACCTGGGGCACCTTTGGATGAAGGACACGGGAAAGGGAATCCAAAACAGTTGCTCAGGTTTCGTCCTGCTGACTCTCCTGGGCTTCCTTCCTATGGAGATGATGCCCATCTGGAGCACATCTGTCTGCTTTCAGGTAGGGAACACTTGCCAGGGAGAAAGGGAGATCCCAGAGCGGCTGCCTGGGAAGCGCATGGAGATGTTTCTCCCTTACAAGGGAAACCTGGAGCCACTTGAGGATTTGGGGTTGAGTGGGGGGGGCTTTGATCAGCTGCTTGGCATTTTTACAAAGAGTTTCATCACAAGCTGAAAATTAAAAGAGCTTTTGTTTTTCTTTCAGTTTTGGACAGTGAAGACTCTATAACATCAGCAGACTTTTATATGAAGCAAAGGTAACAGCAAGATGGACATTCCCAGCATTTTATTCTTATTTTTTCTTGATTTAAAAGAAAATCGATCCATCAAAAGCCCTTCAGACAAGTTTATTCCTACCAGCTTCAATCAAGAGGCTTTTAGAAAGCGCTCTGCATTAAGAATCAATAGTAGCAGCCTGCATTTTAATAATACACCTTCATCTTAGGCAAGTCAAGCATCTTATATATATATATATATGCTAAGCAAAGTACGAGGATATGTTGGCCATCAATAAAAACACGACCTCCTCTTTGGGGGAAATAGGCAGATGCCTAAAGGTGCTGACCCAGCCAGCAGTCGAGAAATACAGAGGAGGTCTATATTTCTTTGAAAAGACCAAGGAAAGGAGCAATGCTGCCAACCTTTGTGTTTCTTATAGCAGGAGAAGAAAAACTAACATTGACGCTGCTGGAAATTTTGCTTAAACCTTCCTTTGAGATGGTATCACTTTGCAGGCTCCTTGCAAATGCTTTTGCTCTGGCTTTGCAGTCAGCTCCGATTTGCACGAGGCTGAGAACTTAAAATGCACACACTTATAGGTGTTTCCATTGGGGAGTTTAGATGGAAAACCCTGCCCTGAGCACCCCGCGCCTGATGGCAAGTGGCAAAAATATTAATATTCCTGGGCAGAGCAGTGACCCCAGAGATAATCCTGGGGGAAGAGGGACAGGAGGCTCAGCCGGGGTCAAGACCAGCAGCACAAGTGCCGTCCCCACATCCTCTAACAGAGACGGGCTTTTCTCCTCTCGGTGCCAAATACATCTGATTTTTAGGAATGGGCTTTTGCCCATGGGGATAATGTCAGTTTAGCTGCAAAACCTGACTCGAACCCAAACTTGCTGCTTTTGCACCCACGTGGGCTGGTTCAGGTGGTCACCGCAGCCAGGATGGGGTGGCTGGTGCCTCCTGGGTGCCTCTGGGACCCCCTTCCATCCTTCCTGGACCTGCTCTCTGCAAACCAGCCCATCTCAGTGATGCCAGCGTAGACCCAGCCCAACCTCCTCGGAAAGCCAGCGTGGACGTCAGCGCCGGATCCGTCCCCGGCTCGTCGTCGCGGTGTCCCTTTGACGCAGGCAGCTAAAATTAGCCCCACGGGGGAGCAGCCTCGGCCACGCTGCGAGACCGGCTCAGCCTTCCCCTCCCGACTCCAAAAACGTGGGAGATCAGCAGGCACAGCCACGCAAATACGGGCTCGGGGAGAAAACAGGGTTTTCCAGGATTTAGGAAGGGGACATGCTGCTCTCTTAGCTAACGCACGAGTCTGGGCTCAGACTTGTGCCTGTGATTATCAAAGGGCCCGTGATTTTTTGGTTGTTGTGTGTAGTAACTGCATGATGGAGCCTCCTTCCATAGACCTGGGGATTGGCAAAGGTTGGGTGCAGGTCCGTGCTCTAAGCTCTGTTCCTCAAGCCCTGGAAGGGTGATATGAGACATCTACCTGGACATGGAGAACTAAAGCAGCAACTCAGGGAAGTTCCTCAAGAAAGCTCCTCCAAAGGGCCTGGGGCATCTAGTTCATATAGAAACCCCTCAGCTGCCCTGTTCACCTGGAAAACACATGCAGCAGCTTCCACCCAAGAGGGAAACATTACTCTGCTGGCCCTTAATCTCCAGACTGTCCCCCACCTGTATTTGAATATATTTGAGCCCTCCTGAATGCATGCAGCAGGCGCCCCGGCCTCCCTTACCTGTCCACGCTGATGATGCACAAGGTCATGATGGAGGCGGTGCAACACATAACGTCCATGGCGATGAACACGTTGCAGAACACCTTCCCGAAGAGCCACTCGCCTCCCACCAGGTCCGTGATGGTCACGAAGGGCATGACGGCAAAGGCCACCGACAGGTCGGCTGCCGCTAGGGACACCACCAGGTAGTTGGAAGGTTGCCGGAGCTTCTTGACGATGCACACGGAGATGATGACCAGCCCGTTGCCGGCGATGGTCATCAGGATGATGATGGAGAGCACCGCTCCGATGACGATCTTCTCCGTGTCCTCATAGAGCAGGATCTCCTCGCCGCAGTCTGTTGCGTTGGTGAGGTTGGCGGGCGGCAGCTCCGGCTCGGCTGGCACCGAGGGTTCCTCACTCATGAATGGATTCGGGAGCGGCTTCCAAGCCGGGAACTGCTGCTCCGCGTTCTCCAAGAAGAGAAGACGATGCTCCAGAAACCGGCTGCCCCTTAGCAACATGCTCCGATCTCACCGTGTTGGGCACCGGCTCTCCCCCAGCAATGACACCTCCGGTGACAAACCAGAACATTTTATCACAAACGAGCTGGGAAAACACAGCACGCCACCCCCCTCCTCCCCAGCCCTGCCTCTCGCCTCCCAAGGCTGCAGCTGGATCTCACGTGCTCAGACGGGAGCAGCTCCCGGGTCCGCTCCGAGGCGCCTGGTTTGCCAGAGGATGCTCAGGGAAACCTCATCTCCACTTGTGAGGGAGCCCAAGCTGCCCAGATCAACTGCCACGGATGCAGAATCGCCTACGTGCCTTCGCAGGAGGCCACGGAGCAGCAGACGGTCCTTGCTGCCCATATTGGCATTCCTGCCAAGCCGTGCATTTAAATCACACGCGACTGCATGCGTGTGCATGGCTGCAACGTGCAGCACAGGTGACTTGCTGCAGACCTGCACACACGTGCGTGCAGCATGCAGGGCTGGAACGTGCAATGCTGCAGAGATGAACACACATGTATGGCTGCAACATGCAATGCATATGATGCTGCACACACATATATGTGCACATGGCATGTATGGCTGCAACATGCAATACATGCAGCACTGCAGAGCTGTACATACATGCACACGGCATGTATGGCCGCAACATGCAATGCATGTGACGCTGCACACACATATATGTGCACATGGCATGTATGGCTGCAAAGTGCAATACATGCAGCACTGCAGAGCTGTACATACGTGCACACGGCCTGTATGGCTGCATCATGCATGTGACACTGCACACGCATGCACGGCTGCAACATGCAGCGTGTGTGACGCTGCAGAGCTGCACACACATGCACACAGCATGCACGGCTGCAACATGCAGTGTGTGTGACACTGCAGGGATGCTCGGCACGGCGTGGTGGCTCTTGCTGGGGGCACACGCCTGCTGCTGCCCCCCCTCCACAGCCTTCTTTCCCCCTGCGTGGGGGACAGAGCATCGCAGCCCCTACCTAGAGCCAGCAGCATCGCAGCTCTGCACGTGCGGGATGCAACCGGAGAGCGGATACCCCCAGCCCCATCCCTTTGGGGGGGCATCGCAGCCCCCCTGTCTCCACCTCCGTCTGGGAAACTTTGGTGCCGTTTGCATCGGCAGGGCTCGGAGCAGCCTGCGCACCCTGCATCCGCTGCCTTGGGTTTCCAAGGGAGTTTTGCAGCCCCCTCCCGCCTGCATCCAACCCCCGCACGCGCTGCCCTCCCTAAATCCGTGTCCTGCCCTGGCGCAGGGGGGTCTCCGAGTTACCTGTGCCGAGGGGGCGAGACATGGTCCAGGCGAGCGGCTGCGGGCGCCGGGCGGGCGAGCGAGCGCGGAGCCGCCCGCGGAGCATCCTCATCCCTGCCGCCTCGGCGGTCCCTCCTACCGCCCTCCCTCCGCCCGGCCCCCCGCATCCGCAGCGGGACACGGGGGTCCTGGCGGGCAGGGCGGCCTGGACACCCCGGGAAGCCCTGGCTGCAGCTGCTGCCCCCGGGAGAGCGCCCGGCTCCCACGGCAGCGCCGGGGCATCCGCGCACGTTCAGCATCCAGTGTCACCCCTTTGCTGTCCCTGCAGTGTCGCCCTGTTCCGCCCGCTGCGAGGTCGCCCCATTGCAGCAGCGCTCGGCGTGGGCTCCAAGGAGGGTGAAGGAAGGTTGCACTAGCAGCGCTCTTTCCCGCTTATTTTAATGCCTGCGGAGAGGGCTATTTTTACAGGACGAGGTTTCTTATTTTTACAGGACGAGGTTGCTTATTTTTACAGGACGAGGTTTCTTTCCCAGCTCCTTCCCTTTTTTCCCCATAAAGATGCCCTGCTCTGCACCAGAGAGCAGTAAGCAGCGGGAGCCTGATGCCCACAGAGGTGTCTTATCCGTCCTGGTAAAGTCGGAGCAGGAAGCCTGACCAAACCGAGTGGGAGCATTCAGCAAATTGCATCTGTTTCCTTCCCTGCCAAGTGTTTGGTTGGTGCTTGGATGCAAATCCAGGGCATTATACAGGGGGAGGACAAGGAGCAAAACTACCTCCTGCGCTGGTGGTTCCTATGGGAGGCCCTGGGGTCAGGGATGGGGATGCTGCATTATGCTAGCTTTGAGGCAGCACCATCCCAGTGTTTGCTCCCGAAAAGGCCCTGCCAGGAAAGTGCCAGCGAGCTGGAATGGGGCCCCTGAGGTAGCACTTAACACTCGGGTTCCTTCTTTGCTGCTCCAGCATCTCGGCGCGCGTGGGAGGTCGGCTAAAATAGCTTCGCTCCAAGAGCAGGATGTGCTGGAGCGTCCCTAAAGATGCCTCTTTGCATTACGGGCACATCCCCGAAGCTCTGACTTTCCTCTCTTTTCCTCTGTCTCTCCTGCTCTTTGCCTTGCAGGTGGATTCAGAGCCCCGGGTGCAAGTGGTCCCCTAGTCCTGCAGTAGCTGCAGGCCTGAGCTTCCCTTTCCCCCATCCCAGCCCCATTCCCATAGGATCCTGTAGGATCTAGCCTGCACCTCTCCCTTTGCTAAAACCCTTTGCTGAATTTGCAGAACCACTAAATACTAAATCATGGAACTGTGAAATCCCTGGAAAAAGCAGAGGATGGTGAGACACTGGCCAAGCTGTGGGACACATTCTCTGCACGACACGAGCGCCACTTTCCTATCTGGAAAAGCAAAAAAAACCCCACAGATGGGCTTAGGATTTATTACTATTTCTCCGAGTGGGATGAAAAAGCACCTAGGGAATCATCAGCTGCAAGAAAGCTCCCTGTGAAGCACCTTGGCTTTATTAAAGAGGCTCCGCGCAGGCCAGCTGCCGAGCGAAGACATCCCGGGAGAGACTGGAAAAGGTCGCAGCGTCTCGGGAGGGCCCGCGTGGGCTTTTATCTGTGCAGATACCCCCCGAAAACCCTAGAAAAGCATCCAATTCGCTGCGCAAACTCAAAATGTTGCCAGAGCTTCGTCCCCAGCTCTGCTGCCCTCATCTTCATCAGCAGCTTCGATAGCACCAAGATGAGCGCAGGGAAAAGTTCCCCGTCCTTCTCCACCCGGGGGGAAAATTTGGGGTTGGGCAGGAAGAAAAATAACGTTTTTGTGTGTGTGAAACAAGATTTAAAAGTGTTAATGAAACCTTCTCCTCCCTAAGCACCTTTTGTGTAGCCTTTCCCCTACCCGTGGTCCGTGGTGACTTTGCCAAAATGCCTGTCCATAGGGCCAGCATGGGAAGCACTAATTGCTCTTAATGGCAATTAAGAGGGGAAATGGGCGCTGGAGCTGCTGCGGTGGTGGGAACTACTCTGCTTTTCCTCATCTATCCTGCGGGAGATCAACCAAGTCCTCCTGCCACATCCCCGAGGAACCAGGTGGCTCTTTGTCCAGATATGTTCTGCCATCATCGCCCACTGTCAGCTGTAAAAGTGGCTATTTTGATAACTATTAATTGTTAATATTAAGCCCTATTAACTGCAATGGCAATGTAATCCGTGCTGTTATTAATATGCAAATTCTGAGAAATCTCATTAGCCCCAAGGTCCTCCACTGCTGGGTGCGCTCAGGACTTGTCTCCAACATCAGTCCTTCTCCTCTTGTCCCGGCTGTGGATGTTTCTCCACCCGAGCAGATGTCCAGGTGGACCCCAGACAAAATTCATCACTCAGCTTTCAGACACCATCCTAGGGGCTGCTCTTGCCCCTGAGCGTTCCCCATGAGCCAGGTTGGTGCAGCAACACCCACTGATCCAGAAGAAAGAGACACTTCCATAGGGCGCCATCAGGAACCCAACTGCGTGCCAAGCCAACAGTGCCTGCCCGGTGGTTTTGGTCGGGGATGATGATGATGATGCCTAAGATACATCAAGGACCACCCAAGGTTTGGTCTCTACTCCATGGACACGTGTCCTGCTAAGGCTCATCCTGAGCCCACAGACAGCCCCGTCTCCTCCTGATGGGCACTGGAGCTCCATGAAGACACCAAAGTGCCATCTCGGTGCCATGGGATGCAGAGATGCATGAAGCAACCCCTGCTGCTGGTCTCCTGGGCTTTGGAGGAAAAGACATCCCTCTGTTAAGCGGGTGATGGGATCAGCCTCTTCATTCCTCATTTTCCAGCCCAGCCTCTTCACTGACAAAATATCCTATAGAAATAGAGATTATAGGGAATTGCCTTGGTATCTAAATCCATCATCTGAGAAGGAGACGACCAGAGCATACCCAGCAAGGAAATGTTCTCCAAGGAGCTCCAGAAGGATCAGGAGACCAGACTGTTAGCAGTGGCTGAAAGAATCCAACCAGGAGTGAAACCAAGCAGTGTTTCCTGCATCCAACCTTTTATTCCATGTGAGGAAAAGCAAATGCAGGTGGGGGAGTTTAACAACCTCCCCTAAAATAATTTTATTCCCAGACAAACAAATGCAGTTTCACTGCTTGCAAATGCTGTTCCTGCACCCCTTGGTCCTTCGGAAGAGCATCGAAAATTCCCACAGATTTCTGCATTCAGCTGGAATCAGGAGCCCCGTGGGAAAAAGAATCCCATCCAAGGGAGAATTACAGATAATCTAACCCAGAAAAGATGCATTTGCTGAACAGAGCTGGAATTGACGGTGTTGGAGGGATCCTTCATGCTCCCTCTGCTGGAGCGAGCACCAACCGGCAGAGTTTTTTTTTCACTTTTTAATCAGTAAATCAGAGTAAATCAGAGTAAATCAGTAAATCAGAGTGGCAATTGCAGGTTGTCAAGGGGAGCCCTCAAGCGCCCACCCGTGCACGGGGCCGGCGGCTGCGGATGTCCCGCGCTCCTGGGACACGGATGGGCAGGGAGCACCAAGGGCGATCCCGGCCTGCTGGGAATTGCGAGGAGAGGGTGGAACATGAGGTGCTTCACTGGAGCCTGCAGCCCAAGCCGCCCCTGGGGATGCAGCCAGGAAAGGCAGTGACCCGTTTGCCGTCCTCCATGAGCAAATCCTGCCTTTGGGATGTGCTGTCTTCCCAACGGATGCAGGATGGTCCTCTCCAAGCCCTCCTGCCCCGAGCATCCCCAGGGAGACCTCCTGGCAGCCTCTACTCTTCCACAAAAGCTGCTTTTTGACACGGAAACGGCATTAACGGTGACATTTCCACTCGAGACTCAGTCTGGTCTAACGTGCACCAGGTACTGATTTCGAGCCTGGTGTTCCCAGAGCCCGATGCCGAAGGGCCTGGGCAGCATCCTTGGGAGCGGTGCTGCGTGTGACCCTTCAGCATCTGCGCGTGGAGCAGATCCAGGTCCAGAGACCAAAACCCTCCTTGCCTTCTTACGTCTGTCCCCTAGATGGCACCTGCTCTCAGCAGATTAAATCCCCGATGAAAACAAACATATATATATATATTTAAAAAAGCAGCCTTTTTTGGTGTTTATGAAGGCTCAGGGCTGCAAACAACGGTGTGACAGACAAAACAAAACGAAATCCTTTGAACAAAAAAAATCCAAAATAAAACCCCAACCCCCTCAAACCGCGAGCCGCACAGAACTGGGGTGAATATCCCCCGGCACGGCCTGGGGGGAATCCAGCGCCGGGATGGCCGGGGACGGCACCCCGTTGCACCCCATGGCTCCTCGGATGACTTCTCCCCGTTGCCCTTGGCCAGCAGCGTTTAACACCGCCAGGGAGCTGCCGGCAGCGGCCGCGCTGGCACCGGGGCAATCCCGAGGACGGATGCAGGAATGGGACGTGTCCCCACGCCACCCGTCCGGCCAGCGCAGCAGATTCTGACATTTAAAGCGCTTGATCGTATCCGTCTGCTCCGGGGCTGCTGCTGTGGCTTCTCCTGCCCTCCGGTCCAGCTGCTGTCCTGTCCATCCACGGTCCTGTCCCTGCTGCCGGCGCCCCTGCAGCTCCCAGCGCTTGGGCCCTGGCCCTGTAATCCTCCCCTCAGCACCAGCCCGGCTCCCACGCTGCAGACTCCTGCTCCTCCAAAGCCTGGCGAGTGCACGACCCTTTCTGGCCGTCCCAGGGCCTCCTGCTTCACAGACCTGCTCAGACCAGCACTGCGCAGGAACAAACTCCTGCCCTGGGTCCACCTTGCCAGGGGTTTTCCAGGAGTCTGGAATGGTCACCCTGTGCCTGCAGTCTGGTGTCACACAGAGACCACGGGGATGTTCTTAGCACCCCCATCCCACTCTTCCTCCAGCTTTTTCCTGCCTCCAAGCCCATGGACCAGTTTGAAAATCTCCATGCTTGGTTCTTTTGACCCCGGCTACGTACAGCACATATTGGTGTGAAAGGAACCACCAAACACATGGGTGGAAGAACCACAGAGCTGCAAAGAGGACTTATAAAGCTCTGTCCCACCCCACAGGTCCTGTTCAACCCTTGTGCACAATGAGGCTGGAGCAGCCAAAGCAGCTGGAGGGCTCCCTGCAGGCAGCTTCACCAGCCCAGGACTGCCACACTGGGAAGAGCTCCAGGCAGCTCCAGGCCTGAAAACTTGGGAATGTTTTCCCACAGGAATCCTGCAAGGACCCTTCCAGGAGCACGACCAGGAGCAGCTGCAAGGGGATGCTCTTACTGTGCTGCCACGGGCGAGGAGGGAGAGGATGGCTGCTTTGGGTCGATTCAGGGCAGGGAGCTGATGAAGCCCTTCCTTCAAGCGGACCATGCTCAGGCTCCTAATGCACGAGGTGTTTGGACTCACCTCCGGTTTGGATTATTTCAAGGAAAGCCGAGCCATCCCAGTAAAGGGAGGCAGGTACCGGTGCCCTCAGTAAAAGAGGTTATTTCTCTCTCCTCTCCACTAAATCACAGAAGAATCCCCCTTTGGCTACTCCAATTCCCACCTGAGAGGCGACACGTCTTCACATTCATGGTAGTTCTGTGGTGATCACTACAGAACCATGCACAGGTCCACTAGGAGAGTTCCAGCTCACAGAGGAGCTAAAAGGTTAAATGAAAGACACAGACGACACGCAAAGTAGAAATATATAAACAGTATATTTCCTTTTATTTTATTTTTTTAAATACAGAGTTCCTTATACAACAAAGGAATTCCCTCCCCACCAACACCCCAAGCAACTCTTATCAAAAGAAATCATTCACTGTAAAGTCAACACGAAGTAGAGGCATGCGCTTTAAGAGCAGATTTAGCAAGTGCAATATCTATAGGCTGTATCTCCGTAAGTAGGAATGCACATTTTCCTCACTGCAAATAGTTCCCTGGCACTCTGTGATGGAAACCTCTTGGTCACCACTTACATTCCCTGGGACACGCAGGAAAATCAACGCCCGGAACAGAGCTCAGCAGCTCTGCTCGGGTCAGCCAGCACAGAAACCGATGCAGGATCCGGAGGAGATGGTTCTGTCTCAGGAGAGACCTTCCTTCTCATCACCTACTCGCAGCTTAGCCGGATTTCTTACAAATGCAAAATGGGAGTAAACAGGGAGCTTCTTCAGGTCCCAGCACCTTCCTTGGTCAGGTGGAGGGGATTTGGGCCACGTTACAGAGCAGCTTCCACGAGCAACTGCTTTAGAAAGGTCCGTGAACAAAACAACCGCTGTTGTCTGGTGTTATCCCCCCTGTGTGCGAAAGCAGTATGGTTTCACATCAAGAAAAAGTGGGAGAAGGTGGAGCTGAGCATCTGCTGAAAGACCCCAGAGCACCAGATGTGAGATACTGAAATGCTCCAAGGTTCAACAGCAAGATGAGATTCTCCCCTTCCCCTGACTGCCTCACAGCTGAATCACATCCTCTCCTGCAGGAACAAATGCACCCAACATTTGAGTCTATAATGACTCTTTAGACCAAAGTCCACCACTTGAGAGGTGGATATCCCTGATGCACATCACAGCTGTCACAGCATCCAGCTGTGGGTGCTTAAAACTTTCAAAAACTCAAATTGTTCAGAAATGCACGACACCGTTGAGAGAAACGCATGTTTTAAGCAGACAAGTCTCACATGACTGCAAAGGCAGGTAGTTCATGGAAATGACTGTACACTGTTGAGTCACTCTGATGTCCATCAACCACGTCCTGCACAGCAGGACAGAAGCCCTGCACTGAGGGCTACAGCCTCTGTCCTTGCCCTGTCTTGGAGCCCAGCATGGCCATGACGTGTTACCCTCACTTGCGTGGACACTTGTGCAAACTCACTCATCCAGTCAGGTGAAACTCACCCAAGTTAGATGCTTGCAGAGGCCCTGCTGAGACACGGGTTGTTGCAGAGATGCACAGCAAGAGCTGACCTCAGCCCTTCAGCAAGCCTCCCAAGCAGTGAAACCAATCCTCCAGCTGTTGAATTGGAGATGCTGGAGATATATATATATATATATATATATATATATATTTTGCATGCTAAAAACAAAAGCCAACATAACTCAGGTCAAGGAGATAATTTAACTGCAAACTCTTTGCAGCTCTTGCCCAGTCCTTGCCCTTTTGTTCACCTTCAGGAGTCCCACCTGAGGCAGAGGGATGCGGACGGTCTGATTTATTGCAGCAGCATCTGCCACAGAGATGAGAAGAGATGCTGCTGCTGCAAACACCCCTCCTCTGCTCCAAGAACAGGCTTCAAGTTCTCCAAACAAGTAACTCTGCCCCGCAGAGATGCAGATGGGGAACAGAAGGCAGCACGTCCCCCAGGACACACTCTCAATACTTAATGCAGCATCAGAGCTGTGCCAAGCGATCCAGGCTCACAGGGAGCTTTCTGCAAGGGAAAGGGACACAGCCACAGCTTGGCTTAGCTGGAAAGGAGAACACACTAAGGCTGAAAAGTGCTAATTTGTATTTCTAAAGCATGGACTCTGGCAACTCCCTCATCTGTCTGCTCCTTACACAATATTGATGGCTCATTCTCTGCAACCCGAGCTGCAGCCAGCAGTGTAATGGACAGGGCTTGGTACTTAAATGCCTTAATTAGATATGAAAACAATTAGAGGGGACTGCTCTCTTCTAGCATCCACAGGCCTCAGCTCAGATAGACATAATGGGATGGCTTTGCCCCATTTCTATTTAAGTTGCTCTGGAAGCTTGACAGATTGAAGAAAAGGACAGCCCAGCTGAACTGCTGCACCATAAAGTAATCATCTAAAGAGATTCAGAAGACAGCACAACTGTATTGCAATTACAAACCCTT
>JAVCKT010019594.1:0-10742 GCA_032273925.1 Rhynchotus rufescens | reverse complement strand
GCCGCCTCCCTGCCCCGCGCCGCCGGGGCCGCTGCCGCCGCCGGGGCCGCTGCCGCCGCCGCTCCCAGCGCAGGCCGGGCTGGCGGCTGCCTCCGCGGCCGGTAAACAAGGGGCTGCCCCGTCAGCTGGGAGCGGAGCGGGGCGGCGGCAAGAGGCGGCGCGGAGCCGCGCCGGGACGGGACGGGACGGGACGGGACGGGACGGGTCCGCTCCACCTGCCGCCGGTTCCGGCCCGCTGCCTTGGGGGGGGGCTCACGGGGGGCACCGTCCGCCCTCCCGCCGCTCCCGGCCCCGAGGCCCTGCGGGGACGAGCGGGGACGAGCGCCCTTCTCCCCGACATCAACTTGGCCGGCGGTTTTGCCCCATTTTCCGCCTGTTTTCTCCCCAGTTTGTGTTTGGGGAAGGAGGAGGCCCACGGAGGCAGGCATCACCCGTGGGGTCCTGCCCTTCCACCACCACCCGGCCCCGTCCAAACACATTTCCCGAGCGGCCGGGTGTTTTTCTCCATGGGGATCCATGAGGATTCTCTTTTGCCAAACACTGGGATCCTGTCGCCGAGCCCTTAAAACACGTTTCCTGGCAACTTCAATAATTATCTGCTGCTTTCTTGCACGCGCTCCTGTGAGATACCACGGTACATACACTTACAATGGCACTTTTCTGCTTTATTATGATTATGATGATGATTTTGGGTGGCGGGGGGCAGCCGCGGTGCAGTGGGCTTCGCCTCGGCAGCACCAGACCTCCCTTTTGTGTCACAGTTCTTGCTCAACAGACCCTTAGGGAGCAGCGGGCGCCTGCGCCTTGGCTCCCTTTTCCAGGCACCAAGTCGCGGTTACAGGAGCTCGCAGCACTTACGGAGTTCATTAGTTTCCCTTTTAATGAGTTGTGGCAGTTTCCAAGGGCACAGGCCCAGCTGGGGGGGTGAGGCAGCTCTTTTGGGGTGAATTTTGGGTTGTGCAGGTCAGGGGCTGCTAAGGGCACCTTTTCTAAGCTCCTCCAGTGCCAACTACCTTAACCGTGTTGGTAACTACGGAAGGGTAACTGAGGTCCCCACGTTGGCAGGGTATTCCAACGCATAGACGAAAGGTCCCGGCGAATTTGGGCTGCCTTCTCTGTGATTATTGCAGCCAGTGACTGTTGCTGCTTGCAAGTGCAGGGGGACCACGAGGCTCGGGTCCCCTGTTGCTGCTTTCTTCTTCAGAAACCTTCGGGAAATAAGGAGAGCTTAAAAAGGAAAATATGCAGTAAGAGAATGCCCTCTCTGCTTGCAAAGACACAGGCAACATCAGCTAGGCAGCCTGGGCTATGTGCAATTCACAACGCGACTATAACAGCAGCCTGCTTCTGCTTGTTCACTCACGTTCTCCCTGCCTTTCAAGTAATAATGATATCAGCTTACAGAGTGACACACAAGGATTAAAGGCTACAGATTTATTATCTTTCAGTAAAATGCTATTTTTAGTTTCTAATTACCGATTAAGAGCAGCAGCGTGCAATCTTTCCAGCATCTTTCCCATACCATCACTGCTACATGTTCATCTTGCTAAGGTACACTAAGTTTGCAATCAGATAAATAAACAGGAGCAATGAGGGCGCTCGGAAACTAAGCCAGCACCTGTTTGCTTATTTTATTAGCTGCACTCCATGCTCTTTGCTTTTTTTTGACTCAAGAAAGGGGTCCTGGAGTCATTAGTTTGATACAATAAATACCACATCCTTCTTAGAAAATATTTACACTGCTTTCTCCCTTTATCTTCCATAAATGTTTGATGTTTTAAACAACTTGGAACTAAGCAGTGATGAGTATCTGCTGTGACCTGTGACACTTAAGGACTTCAGCGGTTTATTTCTGTATCCTATGAAAATAAATGCCTTGTTGTGGGGTCAAAGTAAATAGCTTCTATTTATTTATTCTGTAGTTGTCTAAGAAGGATGTAGTATGATTTTTTTTTTTTTTTTTAAGCCAGAGAAAAGACCTTAAAACTCTATGCTAACTGATCAGTCCATGAAGATTTGAGGAACACAAATAGGGCATTGGAGCAGTTAACTCGCCAAGAAGGTACAGCAGAAGCAACCCCTGCTTTAGAGCAGGCTCCAGTTCCCTAGACAAGCCACATTTCCTTGCAAAAACTAGGGAGGAAAAGGCTCTGGTTGGGATCCAGCTCAGGTTGCCCTATTTTTGCGTGAGGATTGATTTGCCAAGGCCGCTTTCCTGCCCGCAGGTTCCCACCACGCAGCAGCACGGCCGCCGTTCGGCCTCGCGTCCTTTGAAGATGCAGCAGGGCTGCCTGGAGCCAACAGGAGCCGAGGCTCCGGAGCCAACAGGAGCCGAGTCTCCGGAGCCAACAGGAGCCGAGTCTCCGCGTGACGGGGCAGGATGTGGCTCCAAAGGCTGCGGAATGGACTTCTCGGGAGCGGCCCTAAAGCCGAGCGCAGCCCAGAGCCGACCTTGGGAAATTTATCTCATCCTGTTTGCATTCACACAGAACTATTTGCCAAACCTCTTAATATAAAATACTTCACGTCATGGATTGACAGAGTTCCTTTCTTACCCTTCCTTCCGTCCACACCGAATCCGATAAGCCATTCGTCTCTTCTTGCTGGAAGAAAGCTCAGAGGATGAAGATCCGGTCGCTTTACGTGCTAAGGAAAGAAGTCCCCGTCTTTTGCTGCTGGAACAGGAAACCCTGTCAGATCCTTCTGGACAATTCCATTGTTTTGCATTAGCAAATACCACCTCACGGTGAAGATGGCAGAGGGCAACTCCCTGCCCCATGGAGGGCAGCGAAGGTGGAGATGAAGGATGTGAAAGAAATCACTGCTGTTCACGGCCCTCTGCAGTGCCCTCCTTGGACCTTTGGTCATTGTCCCGTTTACATTGTTAGATGTCACTAAGGGGAATGCAACGCTCAGCTAAATTCCCACCCTTATCAAAACTTTTATGTTCTAATTCAAACTTTTCCACTCCTGAACAGATTTCTGGTTTTGCTGTGAACACCCACCAGCGTTGCCAAGTGCAAGCGCCCTCCAGCCGCCCCTGCTGCCCGCTCTGCCCTTCTCCTGCACCTTCTCACGCCCCCCTTGCAGCCCCTGCTTGGGCTTTGCCCAGCACCCTGCCCTGCTGCCAGGCACCCTGCACCAGTTCTCATCTATGATACACCTGTTATTCCCGAATGGGTGTTTTTACCCATCCAGAACCTAATTTGGAAGCACAACCTCTGGGCAGCTCAGGGCACTGTAACTGTATGTGCCGTGCTGCTTTATGTCGTGGTTTATTTATTTACCTATTTTTCCTCTCCGCTTTGGCCAACACAGAACTTTTAGCCACCGTTCTGATAACCCGTTTGTTCTGTAGCTGGGAGACACACCCAAGGGCTTTGTAAATGCTACAAGTCACGCGTATCCGACGCATTATTCCCTAAGCGCCGCTGCTTCCCACTCCATCTCCTGCGAGGAGGCAGCGCTCGTGGCAGAAATGTCACCGTGCTCTCATGTGACAGGTGCTGGTGATTTAGCTACGTCAGTTTTTAATGTCACTCTTGCTCGGTGGGAACACACGGCGTGTGCAGAACCAGCCTTCGGGCAACGTGGTTGTCTCCTTGTTCTCGCGCTCTGGATCTGTGTTGCACCGAGCTGCAGGACCGCAATCAGATTATTGGTTTCTGCTCCTATCTGCTGTATTATCATGATGGAAATAGATTTCTAAAGATGTTAGTAGTATTTCTCGATGTTTATAAGTACCAGTCTTAGGACCCTGGTTTTTGAGGTTATCATTTCAGTTTTATAGCAGAGATAAAAAGCGACTTGCTCAAAATCATATGGTGAGCAAAGGTCCAGGAATTTGGTCATTCCATCCTTTTCCCTCTTTTACAAGCATATGCCCCTGGCAGAAGAGCTACCTGTTTTGGAAGGCTACTCAGAACCTATTAAATCTAACACTGGCTTTGTTAGATAAAGCCGGGGGAACACATGCCCAAAAGAAGTCTAAATAGTCATTACCCTGTCACAGGAACCGTTGTACTCAGCGTTCTGCTCCTACCATTCCTGCATCCTTGCTGACAGGCTAGGTACTCTAAAAGTCCTTCTAAAAATATACATTTGACAATACAGCTCAAAAAATTAAGCATCACAGAGAGCATCGGCCACCAGGAATATTTGTCAGGAAAGCTTACACTGATTCATAGCTTCTTCCCCTTCCAATCTTAACCTGTGATTCTTCTGCTTCTTCTTCCAACCATTCTGTGATTCTTCTGCTGCCAGGCCCAGAAACTGCTGCATTCACCAACATGACACAACCCAAGTCTCCTGAAGACTTTTTGTTGTTGTTGTTACTTACGGAGTAGTCTGCCAAGAAGCCAACCAAGCCACAGCCCTACGCCTGATAAACATCCTTCCATTTTGGATTTCCCAAGGTTTGGGAAAAATGAAGCAATTCTCGCTTCAGAATGTTTGCAACTTTCAGAAAGCCATTTCTCTATATAACAGCATTCTGTGAAGAGAATCCCATCAGAGCATTATGCTATGAAGCTGCAGGCTAAAGCAGCTGATCATACAGCCACCATCCATACATTAATCAAAATATAAGCTGCCACTCCATCTATGAAGTGTCACAAAGTCTTGCCTGCTTGTTTATTCTCAACACTTCTGGCAGAGCTCTTCAAAGTGTTCCCGAATTACTCTAACTACTAAACAAATGCAAGAAAAGCAAAGACGGCAACTGCCAACTGACAAAGCAATCATTGTGTGCAGGGAGATTGCTGGCCACTGAGGCAATTAATCCGTTGGGTTTGCCAGCTCAGAAGGTGACATTCTTTCATGGGGACAGAGCAACCCGAGTCTCAGCTGCAGCGCTTGAGGTCCTGCGCCTAACGGTCACGCTGGAGGTACCATAAAAGGTGCAGTAGTTACAGCATTCGGCTTCGGTTCTGCCTGTTTACCTTTCAATACAACAAACATCCCTGAAATGCCAATGCTCAAATGTTAAATAGGATTTAGTTGTGCGATGATTTCCTAACAGGCTCCTTTGTAAAGGAACTGTTGACTTGAAGGGCTCAGTGTTTGCTTGGTGACGAGCTATTACTAGTAGTTCTAGGTCCTTCTGATCGAGAGCTCCATTTGTAAGTGGCAAGAAGTTACTGCTGACAAATGGCTGATAGCAAAACTCAGCTTAAACCTTCCTGCAACGATGCACCAAGCGTTTTACAATCTGGAAAAAGAACAGTTTATTTCAAGTAATAACAGAGGATATATAGTAAATGACACAGCATTAATGTTATATTATTTTAATAATACTCAGAAATACTTAATTCACAGCCTCTGCCCTCAGCACTTTAGGGAAAACAGTAGACAACTGGAACTGGAAAATAACATTGTGACCCAGTATTCACCAATGAAACATAGTAAAAAGTCAGATGTTACAATTCAAGAGAAATTTCTGGGAGAAGTAGCCAAAGCTTCAAGCAGCAGCAAAAAGCTGCAATTCACAGCATGATCAGTCATCTGATAATGCATAAACACCTGGGTTTATACTCATATACTAAACTGAGTACATAACCAGTTAAATAATAATAATAAAAAAAAAACTTGTGTAAAACCGTTAATATCTATTTTACATACTTTTGTAAAGAACAAAGGGTAATTCTGAAATACTCCCTTTGTGTCAAACCAGTCACAGAACCTGCACTGCAGTGATACATGGAGCTTTTCCTGCTTTTCAATCCAAGGGGGCTCTGGAAGGTCTCAAACACCCCATCTAGCGGTTCAAGGCAGCAATGGAAATGCCACAGAACACTTGGAATTGTCTTTTACTCCTCATTTCTTAGTATGTGAAACACTGTATGCATTTAAATACCAACACCGAGTGATGCCTTCCAGAAGCTAGAGCCCACAAGACATCACGTGTTGGTTCTAGCTCTCGCACGGTCACAATAAACCTGGTTTTAAAGTATTCATTTTGATTCACTTCATCTCTACTTTACAGTAGTGATCTCTTATGAATAGTTTGACAGGGCCACTATTGACCAGAGCATTTTGCCTCAAAAACAATAGCAGTTTATTGTATCTTGAAGACACTTGCTTCCTCCACGCTCATTCTGCACTGACACACTCGCCACACCGCTGAGGTCTGTACCATCTGGAGAGTGCTCTGCATACAGCTCCACAGTGCAAGGGTCACAGCCTATTCCTGATACAGCAGCATCGATACGTACCAGTGACTCACCAGCAACATTTGTGCACATGAAAAGGAAAGCAAACACTTTGGGCAGCTTCAGACCTTCTACAGTAAATAAACTGAAGAAGATGGCAAGGAAAAAACACTCATCTGGGAGGAAGGCAAACCTGAGATGAGTTTTACCTGTCTCTCTCTGCTAGGCTAGGAACCTAAAGGCATCCTCCTCCTATGCCCTATAGCAATATATAGGCATAACCTTTGTATGCGGGTGTCCCGTTTGTGGCATGGTCCTGGTTCAGTAGATGAGAGCTGAAAACACACGCAAAACTATGTAACTGCAGCTAATTTATTCAAATTTGTATTCAGTAAACTTCTCTTAGAGGAGGCATAGTGCTTGACACAACTGCATTAAAAATAGAGGGTTACATCTATCTGAAGAACTCTTTTGGAGCTTAGTGTAATTTGTCTTTATCCCACTTCACTTCTCAAGAAACAGGCAACAATATTGACTAAGTAAAAGAAATAACCACATATTTAAGCCCAGCAAATCTTCCCGCTGAAACTGTGCACTGAATCCGGTGATGGCACAAGAAAGAGCTGCAAAGAGGCCTTGGACAACTTCTTTTGGGACATGGTAGGTGGCAGATTTTCAACAATCATTGCAAGGTGGCATACACCATACCAAGAGAACTTTCCAGCCGTCACTTCTGGCAGTTCTAAAAAGTTATTTCAGTTTAGGAAAAATTCTAATAAAGAGGATCATACTGATGAATATAAAACAAACTACAATTAACATTATCCAAAGGAGCCAGTTGACCGATTTCTTCGCGTGCTGTTCAAGACGGTCAGATTCGTCCTTGAGCTTCTCAAAGTTCTGGTCTGCCATTCTGAGGGAATGTGATAAAGTCTGGGGAATAGAGAGAACAAATGGGGCATCAGTAGACATGCGGGGAGAGGAAAACGCAATAAGGCTGTACAGTTCGGTCAACTGCTGCTGACAACACGAACACTGAGAACTCCTTTTCTTTTTTTTTAGTGGAAACAAATGTTCTACTTGTGATGGAGTTGTAAAAACAAGTTCCTTACCTTGAAATTAGGACTTAATTTTTAAAAAGTTCAAATTGTCTAAGTGAAGTACTAGCAGTACTACAAATACCACAAATAAAGCATTTATAGAAGCTTAAAACTCTCAAGGTCAGACCTTTTTCAATTTCAATCACATTTCAAAGTTCTGACCGCTTATTCCTTATAACAGAGAAAACATTCAACTTTTGTAGAAGGCAGACAGGTATGGGCTGCAACCTTCCCTAATCTAATCCCATCTGGAAGCAAAGGACTTGCATTGTAATTAACACATCAGCATTTCAGTCCTTTAGGTCATTAAACTGGAAGCCTATCAATATGCTTTACCTGGTTATCTTGTTTTATCACATTTTGGGCAGCCAGAGTGTTGTTTTTCAGACTGCGAGCCAAGCTTAGCATTTCTTCAGCTAACTTCTCCTGCATATCCTGATGGTGTTGCAACACAGCATCGAGCTCCGCTGCAGACTGCTTCTCATCAGGTGCAAGGCCTCTGCAAAAGCACAAGGTAAAGAGTTGGCAAGACAAAAGGAACAGTTAAGTTACCTGAAGCCATTCGTAGGTAGGTTTCTACAAACGGGCACGAGATTTCACGCAAATAGGAGTGCATCTATGATTGAAAGAGCTTTGGAAAAGCAATTTCCAAAGCACAATTCATCAGAACATGAAACTTTGACTTACTTCCGCTTCCTCATGCTCAACTCTTCAGAATCTGTTGGGGGGAAAAAGAGTTCAATTCGTATTAGAACCGATTATAAATTCCCACATAATCACAAGCTGAAGAAACAAGTCTTCCGTAAGGGAATTTTAGATTTTCCAGATAGTCCTACTTAGGTCCTCTATTTCACCCAGTTTTCAGCTGTCTACCTGCTTCCCTCATGGAAAAGATAGTACATAAAACCAAACATATGGTTAAAGGGGAGGGGGGGGAAAAAAATAAGTGAAAGAACACGCAGACACAGGGATGAATCACATCCCTGAGGGCACGGTTTAAGCTTATGAGTCCTGGTGTTCTCTTTCAGGACACATTAAGCTGGCCTAGCTCCAGCCACATTAATAGTAGCTATGGAAACAGCACATTAATTCCTACCGGTTCCCTACACGACTAACGTAACCACCTACTTAAGAAGAACTGAACACGTAATTTGGTCTGGGCAGAAAGGAGTAATAATACGCTTAAATTATCCTGGCTAGTTCTATAAACGGAATGTCTGTTTCTGTATGACTTCTGGCAAAACAGGTTCTTGCAAATGTCTGTTGCTGTGCTGATAACAGCACTTGTACTTTCAGCTACTTTAGCATGTTTTATTTGCTACCTTAGAAATAAGGGTTTCCAAGTAGCAAGCTGCTAGCTTAAGGTTTGCTTTATCTAACTCCTGTCCTCCTTACAAGACTGAGATCATCTAAAGTGAAGAAGAACAAAACGCTCACACTTACCACTGATAGCCAAGGGATCCTGGGGAGGCGGAAAGAGAAAAGAACCAGAAGATTAAATAACTCAAAGGGTACGTGCAATATGATCAAAGACAGCCTCCCTGGCCCAGCAGAGTGCCCGTACTTAGTCAGCCCAAAACCAGTTGACTCCCCACTCAGCTCACAACACATCTGAGGGAGCTGAATGCCACAAAAGACACTCTATAAACTCACAATAAAGAAAGAGCAGCACCAGAACATACCGTACCCAGCAGCTCACTCCTCATCCTGTCTGTGCAACGAGCCTTCGTCTGCAGATGAACCGTTTTGGTGGCTGGGGTTCTCTCTTTCATGGTCGTCGGGGTGCGTCCAGGGGCCAAGAACTGATTAGCCAGAGCCTTTTCAGTTGACGATGACTAAAAGCGGGGAAAAAAGCAAGAAAGTCATGAATATCACAGCAGAGCGAGATCTCCTGGATGTGTGACCGCTGTTTGTGGTCAAACCAACTGCAACACAGGTAGTCAACCTTTCACAGCCCTCTAAGCATGCATGGTGCTACACAAATACACATTAAATTCCCAAAAGACAATGCTGCCACTGCACCTCCCACCATAGAAGGGGAGAAGAAAGAAAAGACCCATTCTCATATGTTTTTGAAAAGAATTTCTTAACTTCAAGTGCCACAAAAATATATATAAATCCCAATCTACTCATATTTCCACAAACTGTCAAAACAGTTGAGAGATAAGACACAGAAATAAGACAATGCAATAAAGGTAAAGTTGGAAAACTTATTGGAGCCTTTTCAAGCCGACCTAACGTATCTTACCAATTTTTCAGCTTCTAAAAGTCCCTTTAGAAATTCTACTTTGCGGGAGTATTCATTCATCAGCTCTGGGGCAGGCTTGCTACAAAAGAAACAAATCAAAGTGATGAAAAGTGGAAACATATCGGTATTTTGTATTTGCTTAGGCAACTCCAAGCAGAAATATATTTGCAAAAAAGTATCTTTTTAGGAAAAACAGCTGGAAGATGGGAGTAATTCCCAGGGGGTGGACGAAGGGCGCACGCAAGTCCCTCGCCCACCCCGACAGGGTTTGGGGCGCCTACCTGGCCTGCTTCTTCAGCTCGCGCAGCATCTCCTCCAGAGCCGCCACGTACTGCGGGGGAAGCGGCCGTGAGCGCCATCGCTGAGGCGGGACGAGGCCGCCGGCGCGCCCGGCCCCCGCAGCCCCTCACCTTCTCCAGCCGCCATTCCTCGGCGTCCCGCCGCTCGGCGGCCAGCGCCTCGCAGCGGCTCAGCAGCCGCATCAAGTTCAGCTCCAGCCGCATCGCCGCCATGGCCGCCGCCCGCCGCCGGAAGGGGCCTCAACTGCCGCTTCCGACGCGGCGGGCGCCATCTTAGGGCGGGGCGCCATCTTAGGGCGGGGCGCCATCTTAGGGCGGGGCGCCATCTCAGGGCGGGGCGCCATCTCAGGGCGGGGCGCCATCTCAGGGCGGGGCGCCGCGCCTCCCCCCGCCCTGCCCCCGGTGACGTTTTAATTGCAAAATTTCAAGTCTTAAGGAAAAAATAAATAAATAAAAGGAAACGGGAAAAGTGGAGGCTGCCGGTAGGATCCCTTAAGGGTGACACTGCCAGAGTAGTAGCCATGGCTAAAGCTGCCAGCACCAGCTACGCTGCCCCTTCACTTCAACATTAAATCCAGTAGTGATTCCAATTCCATGCCATTCTGAGGCACTTGGTGCAGCTGGCCGGGCCCTTGGGGACATTCCTGCACAGAAAGTACGGGAAGCGACCGGGCACAACAGGCAGCAGAGCCCAGCTCCCGTCAGAGCTTCTTTGGAGTGGCACCATGAGACACCCAAGAACTTGCTCCCTAAGGAAGGCAGATGCTGACACGGCGCGAGGGAAAAACCTAACACGTGTATTTTTAAAAAGTGCAATGTATTAATAAACGCTTTTTAGATAGTTTGGTCTCGGTTAAGGCTATTACAACAATAACAGTTCTGTAAACCACACAGAAAGTTGTCATGAAAACGTAAAAAAAAAAAAAAAAAATTAAGGCAACACACA
>JAVCKT010019591.1:0-16469 GCA_032273925.1 Rhynchotus rufescens | reverse complement strand
GTGGTGCTGTTGCAAAAAGAAGGGGCTGAACACATTAACTCCCCATTTTTGCCTCGCAAGAATGTAAGGAGCTTCCTGCCAGGTTGTTTCCCCAGCCTGTCGAGGTCCCTTTGAAGAGCAGATCAACCATCCACTCTGCCAACCACTCTGACCAGTTTTGCACCACCTGGGCACTTGCTGAGGATGAATTGAGCCCCACCAGCTCTTATCTCAGTGCATGTGTCTTCTAGTACTGCCCTACTGTCAAGACAGAGATCTGATTTGGACTTAAATAGTATTATAGAAATTGGATCATAGGTTTATGGAACTGGTTAGTGTGGACTGTTGAAAAGATGACTCCGAAGGCAAATTAATAGAGATCTTGTGGGGAAAAAAAACGAAGTAGGTGTAAAGCCAATCTTGGCAATGAGTGTTACAGATGGAGTTAAGGCTTGTTGATTTTCCAAATAATTATTAACCTTAATATTTGCTGCAGAACAGGCTATATGTCTAATATTGAAGCTAGTATTGCTTTATTGTGGTGTGTAAGAAAATCAAAGTCAAAAATGACTTTTAATAATTCTTTCCCTTTAATTATGTTGCACAAGACAGCTGCAGACAGTTGAGGACTACCTGACTTTATTTCAGAGAAGCTTTTAATATTGAACTATGTGATGTTTTGCATATTATTTCAAGATGTCTTAACAGCGTGAATGGAAAAAATCATTTTAGGGGATAAAGATATTTCTGTTAATACTTTTATTTGGGACAATTTTTATTTCTACTACTCATTCTATCTTTCTTCTTGGGATATCTTTCAAATTTGATATCCTTTTTGCAGTTATAAAATATTACTGTGAAGCCGGCTTGGCTGTCAGATTGGTCTGTTGATAAGTGGATTACTTGGTGCTTTAGTAGGAAGTCCCCTATATTAATATAGGATTCTCATTACTTAATCATGGTAAATTATTGTTAGGACATTTTGTTTGAAGTATTTTTGGTATAACTATTTTTGATAAGGTTTTAAAAAAAGATCCTTCAACTCAAACAGCTGTTTCAAATAGTCTTTTCCAGCTGTAATGCAGTATCGCTTGTATTTACTACATTTATAATTTAAAGCTACAAAATGGCTCAATGCTGGGGTGCTGCTGTATAGCTCAAGTGGAGCCTGTAAGAAAATGCTGATTTTTCACTATGTAAGACAGCCCGTGACAAAAAATGTGTTGTTTATAGGAGCAGAATGCACCAGTTGGGGGTTTATGCACTATGGGGAGAGATGTTTTGTGCCCAGTTTCCCCTTCCCACCCTCCTAGCATTTTAGCCTGGACACTTTAGTGTTTTCCTAGTTTCACTTGTTTTTATAAAAGGCTGGGTTTTGTCTATTTTGTCTTTTCTTGCCTATAAAAGCAAAGGGCTGGAGTAGCAGATTAGTTTAAGCAATTTAATCTTCAGGTCTTGCTTTTATCTCTGCAATGCATCAAATTTTTGTTATTGTGGACATTTTACTGCTATTTTTTTTCTGCCTGACCATTTGTCTTGACACCTTAAATGAAAAAGGACTGAAAGGAACACAGGTGCTTAAAAGGGTGACGACTTTTCATAGAGATTAAGATTAATGACATCCTAATAACGCCCTCTTAGAGTTACTGTACATACCTGGGAATGCTTGAAAATAAGAATTTATAGTATTTTTTGAACAGGAGGATAGCATGTCATCTTTTCCAAGAAGAAACAAAAATAATTATAGCCCATTCTTAAAACGTAACATGAAATTTTCATAACACCAGAAAATATATAAATGATGTAGTTTTAGTTTAATATCTTATTTGTGAGTCCTACTGCTTTCTCTGTCATGTTTTATTTTGCTCCCCTTCAATTTTCTGTTTGTAGGACAGCATAAGAAATGTCATAAGACAGCAAAGAGGCGTTTTCTCAGGAGACATCTAGAAAAGACCAAAAAACATTCTGTGAAGTAGTAGTATGTGTGACACACTAAGGCTGTAGATGTTTCTGTTGCAATTGGCTTTTCCTCACTAAATGCAAACAGCACAAAAAACAGGTATTTGCTGCAATGCTGTGCAGCTGTTAAACAACTGCAGGTGAATTTGCCATCCCCCAAGAGAAATGTCCTATTTGGAAAGAGTCTTATTAGGGATTCAAAAGAGCTGAGTTGTGTCATGGAAAAGGTTAAAAAAGAAATGCCTTGGGGTTTGTGACTGATCTGGTGCTTCCAGGCAGCAGATGCACACGGTCTAAGGAGGAAAATAGTGTCTGTGTTGTGCAAAATTGTTCTTCCTCATGGAATTAGCAGCCTAAAATTGACATTTAGAAGCTATTTGACTACACTTGCATTTCAGTTTAGCTGAACCATTGCCTTGCAGAAAAAAACTGAATTTATTCAAGTTTAGTAGAAAACTCACCAGGACAAAAATATCTTTTTTTCTTTTTTTTTTTTTAATCAAAATTGTAAGAGATATGTAGAGCTCTGATGTACCTGATTTTGCTGAAATGCATCTTTAAGGTCCTATTTTGGTTGCAGGCTCTTCTGTTTGGGTCAATGGCAACAGCGATTGCATGTAATAAGAAAAATGCTATTGCTTAAACCATCAGTATAAACTTTCTTGACCCTTGTACTGTTTTAAGATATGGTCTGGCTATCTTGCATTGATTCATTAGGCTTGGGCACAGAAATCAACGTTTTAGGTACTTAATGTTAGTCAGGTGGTTTATAACTCTCATGAACCAAAGGCAGGTTTTGTATAAACAGGAACACTTAGATTTCCAGTCATCAGATAACTCTTCTGAAACCTATTTGGAGGGATTCTTTGTAAAAACAGGGATTGTAAATAAAAGTGATCTTACAAATAAAACAGAACTAATATGCTTGTCCTTTCTTCTCTATGCTCAAAGTTATATTTTTTTTTTTTTTAGAACCCCTCACATTTCTTTATTTTAAACTTAGCAATAAAAGCCTTTGGTTTGAAGGAAAAAAAAAAATATTGCCTCAACATTTTAAACTAATCCTTTGGATTTGTTTCCAGGAACAAATGATGAGAAAAAAACAAGCCATGCATCTCGATGCCCGCTACGTTACCATGGTGGAAAATGCCTACTACTACTGTAACCCTCCTCCAGCTGAAAAAACTGTGAAGAAGAAGCGCCCTCCCTTGCAGGAGTACATTCGGAAGCTGCTTTACAAGGACCTCTCCAAGGTCACCACAGAGAAGGTATACCTGTTTGATGTCTTTATTTCACTACTTTTTATATGAACTGCTTTAGTGTTAATTTTTGGAGAGACAGGGGCAGTATTTTTTTAGTTGCAAGTTAAAGGGATTGTTTTTATCTTTTGATTAAGGGAGTTCTACTTCTGCAGTACTACATAGGTACTGTAGCCCTAAACCTGAATTCTTTATAGTATTAAATAGAGAATAAAATAACAATCTTGGTTAAATATATGATCTTCAGAATAAGGAGAAGTGACCACAGTTAGAGAGATATAAGAGCAAAGAAATTCTGAAACAGATTTGAGCAGTTTGGTTAGTAGCTAGAGTACACCAGCTTTGTTGCAAACCTGATTTCCATAGCTGAGTTTTCCATAGTTACTCTGGAAATGGAGGATGTTTGGAAAAAGCAGATCACTTGTAGATGCATGTAGGGATTTCATCCCAACCATGAGAGATAGGGAATGAAAGTGAATAACACTCAAGAGGTAAAATTTCAAATAAAAACTTAAAATTCCATGTAGGTCCTGAGACAGATGCGCAAGCTGCCTTGGCAGGATGCAGAAGTGAAAGACTATGTCATCTGCTGTATGATTAACATCTGGAATGTGAAATATAATAGTATTCACTGCGTAGCCAACCTCTTAGCTGGACTGGTCCTTTACCAGGAGGATGTTGGGATCCATGTTGTGGATGGAGTGCTAGAGGATATTCGCCTAGGAATGGAGGTAAAAACTATCCTTTTTATAAAGTCATCCTGAGCTATTCTTTATGGAAAGGAAGAAAACGATAACATAGTCACGCTTACAGAAAAGATTCGTTAAGTTTGGGGGTTTTTTTGACTGCTGACTATTGTACCTGCCTTTCAGTTTTTTCTTCTTTCACAGTACAGTCACATTCATGCAGCTTCAAGTCACTTTGGAAACCAGCCCATATTTTGATAGAGGTTTTAATTATATTTTTTTTTTCTGGGGAATGAAATACTTAAGGCTTCAGGCTTGTTATATGTATTTGAAGGTCTTACAATACTTTCTAGGTGGCCATATTTCCTCTCTTCCCTACTTCTAAATAGGATGCGATGCATATAGACTTACAAGTCTTTTAAATTCTGACAATTGTTTATACTGTTTTTTCCTCTAAAAATATGTTTATAGAGATTCTGTTTTTTGTCTACGCTGAAGTCAATGTGTGTTTTGAGAACTTTTTGCTTTCTTTAAGGTTAACCAGCCCAAGTTTAACCAGCGGCGGATCAGCAGTGCCAAGTTCCTGGGGGAGCTTTACAACTACCGGATGGTGGAATCAGCTGTCATATTTCGAACTCTGTATTCGTTCACGTCGTTCGGAGTGAACCCTGATGGCAGCCCCAGTCCCCTGGACCCTCCAGAGCATCTCTTCAGGATTAGGCTAGTCTGTACCATCCTGGATACCTGCGGACAATATTTTGACAGAGGATCCAGCAAACGAAAACTTGATTGCTTCCTTGTATACTTTCAGGTATATATTAACTGAACTTTATATAGCTTAATAGTTTTAACAAGTTAATGTATTTAAGGTACTTATCTATCTTTCTGAATTTTAAAAATCCTCTTAATTTTGTAGCTGTTCAGTTTCAAAGTGAAGTATGTCTTCAGTTGTGTGAAATGTTGGTCCACCAACTGCAGAAAACGGGGTAGCAGTTGGTGCTCTGAGGTTTTGGGCAGCCCTTCAGAGGGCTTTTGCCAACTGGAGAAGTAGGGTGATGGAAATGAGCAGTTTTGCACAGAAGGAGCTGGGTAGTTGGCTGCTTCTCGGGGTGCCCAGTGCAAGTCACAGCAGGGCAAGTCATGACTTAGACATGAGGATGGCCAGGGAAGCTTTCAGAGTGAAAGGATTTAAACACCGGGCCGGGTTGCCCTGAGAAGTGTGGAATTCCAGCCCTTGGAGTTAATGCCAAGACTGATTGGACTTACTTCCCTTTTCCTTCTGCTTCTTTCTTTAAACAATATTAATACAGAGATATTAAACAAACAAAACCAAAAAAAGCACTTATCTCAGGCTGTTGGGATGCATATGCTTAGCTCTCTGTATAAGAGATGAAAAAAAAGTACTCCATTTTAAACCTATAATAAGCCATTTTAAAACTAAAATAACAATCTTTTTTTTAAAAAAAAAAAAAAAAACACCCTGGCATCAAAGAAGTCATATTTTTTGCTCACCTTAACATTTGAACAAGTGTGTATCTTGACTATGTTACCTTTTAAATGTTTTCATTCACATTCTTTTTTTCAGGTACAATTTTGTAGCTCCTTGTTCTCAAATTCTGCTTTTTATGCTAATTTGTTAAAAATTCTGCATAACTGCCTTCTATGTCTGCACTTCATAATAGCTCAAGTCTTAAACCTCTTGTTCTCTGTGTAGTTTCTCCCTTTCCTTGCCCTCTCCCCCTTTATATTAAGTTTTGGGAAAATGATTTTTCTTTAAAATGAGAAGAAGGAGGATTCGAAAGCTGAAGTGCATAGCTGCTAAGTAGCTGCTAAGGACACATCCCTCACCAGAAGAGCTGATCCTAAGATGCGTTCGCATCAGCCCTTTTTGGTTCATTCTTTGCACTTTCAGTGGTTGTTAAGATATCCTCATGTCTGTAGCTCCAGCGTAAAGGCAGGGTAAAAATGAAAATCCAGGTTTTAAATGATACGAGTCTTTGGTTTTATTAGTGCCTTCAAAATAATAGTTACATGAAAAGAAAGATCAATTGTTTGAAGTCTTTTATGTTGTCAGGCCACTTTTGCTTAGTAGAAATTGCAGGATTAAATTAGTCATACACCTTAAAATGTCTACACACATAACTTATTTGAATACTCTGTATTCTAGCGCTATGTTTGGTGGAAGAAGAGTTTGGATGTTTGGACAAAAGACCATCCATTTCCTATAGACATTGACTATATGATCAGTGATACCCTGGAACTGCTGAGACCAAAGATAAAGCTCTGCAATTCTCTGGAAGAAGCTATCAGACAGGTGCAAGACTTGGAACGAGAATTCCTAATAAAATTAGGTAAGGATATTAGGTAATTAGGTAAGAATCATAGAATCATAGAATGCTTAAGGTTGGAAGGGACCTCAGAGGTCATCGAGTCCAACCCCCCTGCACACGTAGGGTCACCTAGAGCATGTGGCACAGGGCTGCATCCAAGTGGGTTTTAAAGATCTCCAAAGAAGGAGAAAGCCAAAACACTCAGTTGCTTTTAATGTTCCTTCACAGTTACCAGCTTTAGATGTAGCTGATACTTGTGCACACCAAGTGAAATCTGCAGGGCAGTACAAGCAACAAAGACCTGACCACCTTTGATCAGTAAATTGACAAAATTGAAAACTGCAAAAATACATGAGGTAGAGACTACACTTAAAAAATTCTTGGAAATACTACAGATTGTGTTTAGATGTATGTAAAGTTACTAGTACTTAAAATTATGTAAGTCTTATTATACCAGTTTTTGGAACTGTTTCTCTCACCTTACAGATGCTTGTTGCAAACATCGACTTGGGTCCCACCATTCTGGATATCGCAGGGTATGACCTGAACAAGACTCAGATGGATGGGATGTCACTCCTGCCACTGCTGGTGAGGGGATGGGCAGGGACAGTAAGCAGTGATGCTGAGGGTGTTATTCAGAGTGAACAGGACAGTGCTTCCTTCAGTGGATTTTGTTTGTTTGTTTTCCAGTTCTAAGTAAGAGCTAGTGCTCCTCATGCTAAATTCTGGCAAAACTTCCCTGGTTTCATAAAGTAAACCTGACCTTCCGTAAGTGAGCAGAGGCCTATTTAAATAAAGCTGCTTGTAGCTGATCCTTTTAGTTTTAATTAAATTTAGTCTATAAATTGAAGGCAGATTACTTGGAAAGGTAGGAGATCATCCAGATTTAAAACAGTGCTTTGCTATTAAAACCTTCTATCCAAGCCTTAAGCTGTTCTTTAGATGGAAGCAGGTAAAAGGCATCTAGTTGAAACTCTGTCAGAATCCAAACTCTGCATTCACTCTTCTACTGCATAAGTGTATGGTAGAGCTTTTTGCCACTTCCAGCTTTTAAAAAGTAGCTAGAAATAAATCACCTTAAAACTTAGTTGCTGCTTGAAACTGTTTAAGTCAATGCTGTCTCAGAGCATTTAAGTCTCTCTCATTATTTATTTCCATCTGTTGTGGTAATTCAATTTAAAAGCTAAACAAATGGCCTGCAGAGAGATCTTGCCTATCATACAGTGGAATCACCTGGCAATGTGGCTCCTATTTTATCTTACGGTGTGATTCCTTGTGAATCCAAGCTAGTGCTTTAGGGCACCTTCTTATTGGGGTTTAGGTTTTTTGAATTGGATCTGCCTTCCAATTTGAACAAAAGGCTGGATATTACAAGACTGACTCAGCATGGGGAGCACGACTCAAACGCTGTGGACAACAGCTTTGGGGGGAGCCCAGGCAGGGAAAGCTTGCTGTGTTTCCCAGTGCACTCAAGTCGTTAACTCTCCGTCCTAGAGAGGCGACAAGAACGTGACCTGGAGATCGGACTTCTTGGTGGAGTACCAAGGAGAAGGCTACAACGGCAGCGACCCCACCTGCCCCGGCCTGGGGCCTGGCGTCACAGTAAGTGGCACAAAGTCTGGTCCTAGCAGGGAACAGCTGCTGGGTTAAACCTCTCTGTCCTGGGGGCTAATGTGCCTCTGGAAATGAACTTCAGAGACCAGTTTTAAGTCTCGTGACATGTAACACGTACAGCACTCTGTAGCACAAACATTTAAGAGATGCCATATAAACCATGCAAAGCTGATAACCTGCGTGTTGTACAGAGCACAAGCCCCCTTTCTATAGGAAACTATAGGGCCCTGGACTAGAGGAAGCTCTAGAATTATCTATAAACACATGGCCTTGGAAATGGGTGGCAGTGCTATAATGTTCCTTCTAAGCCTCTGAAGGCCTTACCATACAGTTTTTATCTGAAACTGTTACTTGTATCACTAGATATGCTATGAAAATCAAAGGAGGTCATCTTAGTAGTGGGCTTTTGGAGGTTGTTTTGCTCTTCTTTTTGGTGTACTTGATTTTGTCTGGGAAGCTATGGTATTTTGGTGAGAGTTAACCAGTTACACTTTCTCAGATTCAGAACAGCATTTCTGTTTCAAATTCCCAGTGGAGACCAGTACCCATTTCCTGAGATTTTGGTGCTCCGCAGTTAGTGTTGCTGTAGGCTCTAGGGAATCTAAGGATTGCTAGCTTCTCTGATGTGCTTGTTTGCTGCTTTCCTCCCAGCACTGCTTCCCAGACTGCGTCTGTGAGGATTCCTATAACAACACGTACGCCTGCGTGAGGACCCTCTCGGCTTCCTGGGATCTGCAGTACTGTGAATTCGATGACCGGGAGGTAATTCTTGCGCTCGCTAAGGGCCATGAGCTCCTCGTCACAACTGGGCTAGTCCCTGTCTACAGCCCTATCTGTTTCCGAGGTTGATACGGAGTACTCCGAGAAGCAGATTAGCCTGGCCCGCAGGATAAGCAGCCACATGTTTAAATCCTGAGGAGAATGTTTGACCAAAACTCCGTGGTTGGGTTTAGAGAGGGACAGGGAGAAGGAATAGCCTAAACTATGATAACTGCCTGCTAGTACTGGTCATCTAGCAGCCTCATGGGCAGCTGGCTTCTGTTGTCTTATCCTAGTTCCGTGTAGCAGATTCTTCTGTACCACAAATATTTTTGTTACATGGCACTTCTGCTTTCCATGCACTCAGTTGCTGCTTTTTTTTCCTTTGGCGGGAGGCAGGGGGAAATGAAGTCTCCGACTCTTCATAATCTCTCTCCTACTTTGCAAGCACTGGCTTGCCTCTTGTGACACGCTTTCTGAAATGAAGAAGCGTTGTGGTAGTACATGGGGCATAGCAGAAGCAGCTCAGGTCTCACTAACGAAGCACTAGCTCTATGCACAGAACAGAAGTGTTGCAGGGCTGGTCTTGCTTTGTCAGTTTGTACAGTTTTTCCTTAAAAAGCCTCAGGTCTGAAGTACTGGGGCCACAAATTTAATCTGCCCCCAGGAAGATAGATAAAAAATGTGCAAATATCAAGTATCCCCAGGTACCATGACAGCATGTGAAGTACTTTCTAGCAACTTAAGAGCTTATAGCAGAAGAGTAAATCTCATGACTGGGTTGTTGCAGGAAGCCAGGATGACATGTAGGGGTAACTAAGATGCTGCTTAACAGTCTCTGCCCTTTTTCCACTTGCTGACAACTTATGATGAAGCAGAATGAATGCTATATCTGTCTTTGTAAAAGCAGACTCCAAAGCTGACCTCAGATTTCATGTCATCTTTTTTCTTATAAAAGGAAAAGCTGCTGCAGTTACGGGTTATCCGTGTTACCAGGCCACATGAACTTGGACTAATAATACCAGGAAGATACAACAACGTGGATTTTAAAACTTTGTGCTGAACAAGAGACCTTGCAACTGTAGCTTCTGCAGAGGTGTCTTTAGGTTGGATACAGCTTAATTGCTGCCAGCTTTCACTGACACCTACTGCAATTGCACCCACTGTAGCACAGGCAAAACCTGAGCTGCACTCTTGATGTTTGCCCAGTATTTGTTCTGCAGAATGGTTCAAAGAGCTTTCTGCCAAAAGCTGAATGTGCCCTAAAAGCAAGCCTCAAAAGCACACAATGAAAAGCTTTTTTCCTAGTATATTTGTATTTATGCACACCTAAAATATGTCTGAGTTGTACAGCGGTATGTACGCAGCAACCACACAAAGGTGACATGATGCCTTGATGCCTGTTTAGATGAGTCAATGAATGACAGCCATGGTCAGGAATTTTCCCATGGTGTCTTTTGATCTGTGAGCTTATGCATGGGAGTGCTGCAGTGTGTAATACTTCATCTTATGTTGTCATACACTGTGCTTCCAAAAAAATATTGTCAGCATAGAGCTCTTGCTGTACTTCCTTCTGTTAAACAGGTGTTTGTGGAAGTGTACAACTTGACTGCAGACCCACACCAGATCAATAATATCGCTAAAACGATAGATCAAGAAATTCTGGAGAAGATGAACTACCGCCTCATGATGCTGCAGTCCTGCTCAGGAGCCACATGCCGCACGCCAGGCGTCTTTGATCCCGGGTAAACACTGCTTTGACTTGTTATAGTGCTGAGCATAGATAAGCTTTCACAGCAGAAAGTTATCAGGGAACACAGTACCACTAACACACTCTTCTATTATTGTATATCCTGATTGTCCGATTCATATTTTACTCTTCATTAAATTTTAACCTGCTAAGCCTCAGTTGAGGTGGCATAGCTAGTATTCTTCTGGTAACATCAGCATATTAGTTCTGTATCATCATGACTCATATGTTGCTATGTGTAGAGGGAAGGTCCCTGCTGGATGCTGGCAAAACCGGCCATTTGTGTAGCCTTGTACCAGCTATGAATCAGCTTATTACCAAATAAGCATCTTCTAGGAGTGTTAGTTACCCTGGAGTTCACACCAGTTGTTTCCTTTCACAGGTACAGGTTTGACCCGCGCCTCATGTTCAGCAATCACGGCGTTCGAGCTCGCAGGTTTTCTCCCCAGTCCTTATAGAGCATTAAGAGCTCCCTGTGATCAGCTCCCACTGACCAGTTTCTCCAGTGACTGCAGCAGGTCTGTCTCTCACCTTTGATCACAGCTGGAAGACTATTAATGGGCTGTTCAAACCCAGTTTGGAAGAAACCCCCTTGTCTTTAGCTGGTTGCCTTGTGCAATATGTAACTTTACAGCTGAACTGTAATTCTAAATTGCCAGACATAGCTAATCTGTCTTGCTCAGATATTTGATTACCACCTTTGTCTTTCAAGTACTTTTTTCATATCACAGGCATAGGGGTGACCTACAACCTCCGAATCTGAACACAGTTTATTTTGTTCTTAAAAAACCAACAAATACCCACTTGGCTGTGGTTAGGTTAGGTAGGTGTCACTGCACGGAAGTGCTCACCCATGTTCACACCCTGTCATAGGGACTTTCTGAAATGCCAAGTTTAATTATGGGTTTCTTGTACTGAGCTCAAAGCTGTTGATGACAAGAGCAAAGTTCTATGCCCCAAATGGCATAGGAAGGCACTAGCCCAGACTGTAGGATGTGACTGTCAGGTGTCTTGTGCACAGTTAAAATCAGAATGCCAGGCCCCTTCTTTGGACAAGACCACTTCAAGTGATACCAGTGCATTTGAGGGATCTGCTTGTAAACAAGAATGTAAATTCAACCTCCTTCTAGTGTGGAATGCTAGAGTAGGTTTGTGTACTACTGCAACCTCCAGAGGTAAGGTTTTAGGCTTCTTAATGAGCTATCATTAAGATGTGATAATGAATGAGTTATCATAGAACAGGGTTGAGACTAACAAGGATTCAAGTAAGTGTGTGCCTGCTTTGAGCCGACTTAAGTAAACTTGGATACATGAACAGGAATACGAGAAGTCAAGAACAAGGCACCACAACAGAGATGATCTTTCTCTAACCTCCTAGTGTTTCTAGCTGTCTAACAACTTAAGCCATTTAGATGCTTGAAGGTAAATTTTGAAAGCCAGCTAGCTCACTAATGCGCAGGGCAATAGCAAGAGAGCTATCTGAGGCAGTTTTAAGTGCTTCCTAGATTTGTTCTGTCGTTGAGATGTAGCTGCTCAGAACCTGCAGCAAGTGGCCTTTGCCCCCGAGGGCTGCACGCCAGACCCGCGACTGCAGCGTGCGCCGCTCGGCTTCCTCTGCAAGGGGGACATGACCTGGAGCGCAGCCCATGTGAGGAGCCCTCCTGCCAGGGAAAGCCCAGGCAGGCAGCAAAGGTAGGGCTCGTGCCAAGCTGTTGGGGCACGTGCTCCCATACATACATCCACAAACTGGCTAAAAGCACAAGGTCCTACCCAGAGCAGCTCAGTTTTCCTCACTTTTCCTACTGAAGGACAGAGGTTGAGTTTCATGTAGCTTAGAGCTGTAAGATTCCTGTGACCGAATACAGGTTGTTTCTATAGCATCATTGTCTCAAATCTAGCTCATTGTTTCAATCTTCAAAGCGACCAAGCATTTGGAGGGAAAAATAGCTCGAGGGAGAACTTTTTCAGCTGGAGTATCTGTCTAGAGGCTGGGTTTTGGTTGCTGTCTACTTGCATGCTCTTGGATGCTCAACATTTGGGTTCTTTTTCCCTCTGCTACAAGTGTAGCTTTATCCTGTTGTCTTCATTGAGCCACTCATGAATTCCCCTCACACCCTGGCTTCTCTTCAAAAACAAAACCAAAGCTGTTTCTGTGCTCTCAAGTGTTTGTTCTTGCACACAGAGCTCAGCCTGAAGTTCACTTACGTGGTGTTTTGCTCAGCTGTTTTTAGCAACTTAAATTTGTTCTTTGTTGAAACTTTTTGGTAGCTGTGTAGAGGCTAGAGTGAAATAAGTTGATAGCTGCAAATTAAGTCCTAACCAGTGCTGCCCTATCTAAGAAGAAATGAGGCATGAGACAGTTGAAATTCTGTGCAAGCTGTGTCATGATGCTAATCCACCATGGTTTCAAATTAAGTTGATCAATTTAACACTCTCTTCTTAAAACGATCTAAACCATAGTAAGCATATTTTTTAATAAATCATGTCAATTATTAGATAGCACATTAAAACTAACTGAATGGAATCAACATGGAATATTGAGAAGTGGGATCAGAGAAAGCATTTTATTCAAATGAACACTCTTGCTATCTGCACAGCTGTAAAGGGTTTTGTCTGTAATAACATTCAATATCCAACACTAGGGTCAGAGAACCACCCTATCCTGCAGTCTGTCGCAGGCATTAAAGGTCACATCACACTCAATTTTGGAACAGAATTACTTGGTCCTTACTGCACCAAAAGCGAATGGCTGCTCAGGAGGGTACCTGCTTCACTCGCTCTCTGCCACAGACTTGAGATTTATGGATTCAGCAGAAGCCCCTTGAGGGCAGGGCAGGCCCTGCAGCTGCTGGGGTCCCACGGCCTCTGCAGCAAACTCCCAGTGTGGCTTGTGTCTCTTGGCAGGAAGCAGTCACCTCCAGGGCTATCTTGTACAGCCCTGAATGAACAGTATTAATTCTTACCCTTGACAGTAACGGAATATCATGAAGGAACTTTTAACTTGCAGCCACATCTAGTTCCCAAATAAGTCATTTTAAAATTAAATGTTTTCCCTTGCTTTCCCTTTGCTACATGACTTGAGCATGGCTGTTTCAGTACCCTGTTACTGAAAGCACTTGGATTCAAAAACAAAGGGCACTTACAGGTGCAGAGTTTGCATGCAAGTGAAATGTGATGGATGGTTTGTTTGTTTGTTCATACCTGGTTCTGATCTAGTAAAGGAGGTGGCCTCACTCTATGGTGAGAAATGTGGCGAACAGCTCCCTTATTCCAGTAACCTGAACTGCAAACCTTACTCTCAAACCATTACTTCAGTGTAAGCAAATAGAGCTAACTCTCTCCTTAGTCAGCATAGGCCCAAGAACTGTCATTCTTGTCTCAGCAACAAACCTATAGAACAACTCACACATATGCATACACACAAAGCAGGTGTAAAAATCTGTTCCAATTATCACACTTAAGTCTGATCAATTACCTAAGCTAAATGAGATTTGATTATAATAATTGTCAAATTTTATTTTGATTCAATTAAAGTGTATTTTATTTGTATTACTTTTCTCTGTATGTGAGCATACTTTGTAGCATGTTGTGAGCAAACTTTATTTCTGCTCTGTTTGGAATCTCTGTTTAGAAAGTGCCCTTCCAGAGGACCCTGTTCACTGCTGCACTTTGGGGTAAAGACAAAATAAACTGCCTATCAAATTCCTGAACCTCCTGTTACTGAACCAAAGTTAAACCTTTCCCAAGAATCAAGCCAAGAGACGGGGTTTGTAGTTTATGAGCCTATTCACAGCACAACAGGCAGAGATGCAGCTGCCACTTGTGACCTTTCCTTCCTTGTGGTCACAGTTACTGGCCTAGCCCTGCAGGTGGTTACACATACAGTGTCTATAGCAAAACATGGCCTCACTCATTTGCACTAGGAAGAAAAAACAGTGAAATGTGAGAAAACTATAAGCTGCATCTAGTCAGATATATTTTTCTTGGGCACTGTTAGCTTTCCATATATACAGCTACATCAAGAAAAAAGAAAGTAGGGAACTATTCTTCATAACTGCTTTTAATTATGTTCTCAGTCCCAAAGAAGAGGAATGAGGAGCCTTTCAAAAAGTGAACTGCAGACAAGACCAGGCTCTGTAGGCCGGGCCGTGCAGCAAAACCCTCCCAAAGTACAGAGGGGAGTGACTTGCATCTAACCATACTACAGCTGAAGCCTTCCCTAGCTTCTAAAACAGCCCACTTCTGTTCACCTCTTTTGCATTAGTTTTGGTTCTTCTACTAGCCTCCTGATAAGTAGAGAAAATACTTAATAGCTGTTTGCATAAATACTGCTTTATATATATATATACACATTATTCATACACTAGCTTATAAAGCCTTTAGTTTAATTGTAGCACCACAAGCAAAGGCTTGAGAAAAAAACCCAGCTGTTAGTTCCCTGCTTTCCAGATGTTACTGCAGTCTCTCAGCTATCTTTGATGTTGTCTTATACAAACCACTGGCCTGTGTCTCACTGACAGCCTCATCAGAGCTCATTAATCTTTGAGTGCAGTGGGTACCTGCTTGCTCAGGATGGAGGGCTCGTGGCTGAGCTGCCACCGGGAGCCCATGGTCTGGAAACAGGGACAAGAAGGACTTACTGGAGCACAACTGAATCAGCTACCTCCACTCTTCCTCTACCCATCCTAGGGCAAAAGCAAAATTGTTCCAAATATAAGTAGTGTGCTGAATCACAACTAAGCACCTGGCACCTGCAGGATGAGAATGCCTTTCTTTGAGCTTTGGGCTTTGGGAAGGGTCTGCTCCCTGCAGCGCAATGCCTGGACTGGCAGACAGGGCTTCTGCCTGCTTCAGGGAAAAAAAAAACTGTTGCTATCAGCAAAACTGAGAGCTTATAGAGAGCTTACAGCTGGGCTACTGTGCTCAAAACTGGTTATTCTCCCTTATAAATGAGTGCTCAGGGTTGCCACAATAACAGAACTGCTATGGTTTAAAATATGCAAAGAAACCAATCTTGAAAAGTGGCAATCCTCAGAGGTTCTAGAAGGGCCTAGGTTCTTATGTCTTGGGATGCAGGCCAGTGAAGATCCAACAGTGGGTTTTGTATTTCTTAAGAAAAAAATACCAAATTCCCTGGTATTGTTGTGCCTTAACTAACTTGTTAACATTTTTGTGAGGAAAACTGCCAATAATTGAGTAACGCTACACACTATCAGTGCTACCTTTGCAATAAATCTCTTCAGGAATGGATAGGGGCCTAAAGCATCAGGAGAAAAGGAGAGTAGGAGAGCAACTAGTAGATATTCCAACTCTCTGTAAGGCTTTGCTTGATAGTCTGCTGTTGTCTGGCTATCCAGGCAGGTTGTCCACAAAAACTTCTTTTTCTCCTGCCTTAGCTGCACGTGCCCCCACGCTGCCCACGAGGTGGATGCAGCGGGTTAGTTATAGGGGCCAATGCAAAGAAACAAGCCCAGCACTGTGCAAGATGTGTCACTTTGCAAGTCATGCATGGAACTGATCACACTGAGAGGAAGGGAGTCTGCAGGAAGTAGTAAGTAAAGGCTGAGTGGCACGGCATTGCAATAGTGATGATTTGCCAATAAATTTTCTATAAGTAAAATAAACAGTACTCCTGAAAGGATCACAGTGTTGTTACTTATATCACAGCTGTTAAACTAAGGCTAATATTGTATTTGGCTTTGTTTTGAGCTATCAGGAAATGTAGAATTATAAAATATTACAAATGGTAGCTCATCCTTTAAAAGGGGAGAACTGTGATACTCCTCTGATTGCTGCTGTCATCATTCAGTGACATTCGCCCTTAGAGGGGCAAATTTGTTTTAGGTATTTAAGGTGTAATTGTAATACAAAAATAATCAAGTAACTATAATATAGACTGAGGGAATTAGAGCCCGCTAATGTTTTTTAATTGACAGCAGATAGAGCACCTCTCCATGGCAATTCTAGAGAAGTGAGGGAAGAGCAGACAGGGCAAGCCCCGTGTGCAGAGGGGCCGAAGGTCTCGCATCGGCGGTGCTGGGCGCTGCCGCAGCCGGGAGGGCAGTGACGGCGGCGCGGGCAGCCCTGCAGCCACCGCTTCCCGCTGCACGCGGACCCTCCGGGGCTGCTCCAT